>JAOTOM010003101.1:0-134877 GCA_034440615.1 Ashinkailepas kermadecensis | reverse complement strand
TCTGTCGTCTTCAACTCGCCGCCCAACAGCCACGGGACGATTACCGGGAGTTGCTTGAGGTCACGGTGATCGTCCTCGGTGGAGTTCTTCCTTGCGGCTTCCACATTTCGCGGCCTGGTGCCTACCACCTTGCCCGTTGGATGCCCAAATTAATTTACTCAGTCAAGATTTCCCTCTTCCGTGGGCAATTCAAGCACACTGCGCGAGAGCTCGCCACACTTGAGCGATTCGTCATCTTTGCCGTCACGATCTACGACCCGTACTGGTTCACAGTATAAGTCGCCTCGTCCGCTTCTCGGATGGACCTCAAGATACTTCAAGATATACTGAATTACGGTGATTGGGACGTCTCATCCACTGTTGCGAAGGCCTTCAGTCGTCATCTTCGTTTCTCTGCGCCTACTCATTTGACCGTTATTTCGAAAAACGAAGGGGACTGTCGGGAGCCACCCTTCCCCCGCCCGGCGAGGGCTAAGTTACCGTACCTGGGTCCGGTCAAAGTCAGTTCACAGCCTCATGTCAATGCAGTTTCATTATGTACATTGAAATATTTTTCATCAACAAACCATACAAGACACAGCCGAGAGTGAAGAAACAGAGGTAGTAACAATATTACACCTATTTTTTCAATCTCTTTCAGTGAGGGTATTTTGGCAGAAAGTATGTGATGAGCTAAGTAAAGTAATAGCCGAAGATGAGGTTATTAATGTAAATGAAAGCAATGTGTTGTTCGGGTGCACTAGTTATAAGGACGCCACAGATCCTGTCACATTATTAGCAAAAGAGTGTATTATTTGTCAGCGCGATAGGGGGAGACTTTCGTATGCAACCATGCAAAATCGATTATTGAAAATGAGAAACGTCGAGAAGGTCACGACTAGACAAAAAAAAGTTAAGGAGTGGAAAAGTTTAAAGAGGATTGGTAGCGATTGGAAAATATATGGGCATGATTTCACGCTGTCGGTTTGTTATCTTGTATTTATCATGATATGGTACGATGATGCTTTCGAGCTTCGTTCATGCCCAGTGGAATCGAATATCATAGTTGTGTGCAATGTCCAGGGGTGGGTAGGTTGAAGTTAGGTGAAATCGATAACACGTTGAGTTGTAAGAATTTGACGAACATGCATAGAGCTGTGGAGTGATTGATGGTGTGCATAGCGTGATGGAGCGATATGGTATATGGCAAATATATGGTTGAAAAACAGCCAAATGTGAAATATGCGTCCATATACAAATAAAAGAACAATGCAAGAATATCTAAATGTAGCATATTTAACCTCAAGTTTGGTTGCTAGGTTTAAAATTGTATTACTGGTTTAAACCAACATTGTCTAAATCCAGAAAATACTTTTTGGTATATAAATTTCCAGCTACTAAATATTTTTCAACAGCCAGAAGATATGTGGTAATATGGTGTCAAATGACGTCCTCTAAACGTCTTCAAAGATTCAATTTAAGATCTGGTTTGGTCACTGGGATATGACCTGAAATGTCCCGATGGTGCATGCTTGCAGACGCTCGGAAGGCTAAGATACGGATTAAGACGACAACAAAATGGCTTAACCAGGATTATTTTGTACTACGATTTGATGCCTGATGTTTTGCAACTTCCCCCAATATTGAAATTCATGTCATTAATCTTTTTACGAAGTGTGAAAGCAATTTGGGTTTGCTTTTGTGTTACTCGTTACGTTTTATGAAGGACCATCTGCTTCGAAAATTGTCATCTTCAGCCGTTTAATACAATGTCATTTATTTCACCTTGACGAGATCGTGGAACTTGACCTTCACGTGTGTCCATTGTGTTAGACTAGTCTTCAGTTTGCCTTCGGGTGATTTCAGGAAAAAATCGCCATGGCATGTTCACCACACCCCATCCGACTTTGATTAAGATGGGTGCATGTGGTTATCGCTGACCCAGATTGCGATTCCGAGATCTTCAGCTTTGTATGTCTCAAGGGTCACGGGTTGCAGACCATCGGCATTTTGAGTTCAAGGTGCAAGTGCATGTGAAAATATACTCAGTCCTTTTAATAATGGCAATTAGCATACCAAGCTTACACTGCATTTGAAAGAGGAAGACCTGACTAGTACAATAACAAGAGTTGCGATTTGCTGAAGTCAACTTTACATTATGTAAACTGGTGACTCTTTGGGAGCATCTTGGAATATTTCTAACCCATACTACTAAATATGTGACCTTGCTATTAGTCTCATATCTTATAATATGTGTATATACATCATCATATCATATCCATAGTGTATATGCATAATATAAATAAATATATATATATATATATACACACACTATGGATATGATATGATGAAGTCGCTCTCAGTCCCATCTCTGTCAGCCGAGCGGCTCATCGCGGGCGATGTGCGCTCCCGTAGTCGTGACCCACTGATGACTGGCTGCAAAATTAATGAATGTTTGCAGACACCACATGCTACGTCGAGCGACACCGTCCTGAGTTTAGAGCTGGCATTAAATATTAAATATGTGCACAGCGACAAGCTGTTTGAGGATGCTGGGAGTTGAATAGTGGCAGATTCATGGATGTGCATACGGACATGTTACACGTGAATGAATGTTATTGTTAATGTTAATAAATACATGTTAATATATATATATATATATATATATATATATATATGTAAGAAAAAAGTGATATATGAGTGTGTGTATGTATGTGTGTGTGCATCATTCATTCGTTCGTCAGTATGTTGTAGCTGATCAATTGTTGTTGCACAACAATTGCTGAATAAGCAAAGACAATACATTTTTGTGGTCATGGTTTTCTCTCTTCAACAAATGTCTATCGTACGACGGCAATTCTCAGCAGTGGGTTTTCTCTTCCGATATGCTTGATTTGCTCCCCACGTTTCGGGCAACATGTAACTCACTTTTATGTTTAGTGCCATCACTAGCTGAACTTGACAGACGTGCTGCATTTTGAATGCTATACCACAACATGCAAGATAATGTGACAGGACACCGGGTCTAGTAATGAAAGCTTACCTGAGCATCAGAACTCGTTGCGAAAGGTTAGCTGTTGTTAGAATCGAGTCTGTCAGGTCTGATCCACCGGACCACTCGTCCCCACCATTGGAGGTCTGACCCACCGGACCACTCGTCCCCACCATTGGAGGTCTGATCCACCGGACCACTCGTCCCCACCATTGGAGGTCTGATCCACCGGACCACTCGTCCCCACCATTGGAGGTCTGATCCACCGGACCATTCGTCCCCACCATTGGACTGAGTGGTGAACCTGCCCAGAGTCGGCGGTAGCCACATGCCGTGCGGGCAGGCTGACGATGACATGGAGGGCGTGAGCCTGGTCCTGAGTCGTGCTGACGATGACATGGAAGGTGTGAGACTGTCGCTGAGTCGTGCTGACGATGACATGGAGGGCGTGGGCCTGCCCCTGAGTCCTGCTGACAATGGGACATGGAGGGCGTGGGCCTGGTCCTGAGTCGTGCTGACAATGGGACATGGAGGGCGTGGGCCTGGTCCTGAGTCGTGCTGACGATGACATGGAGGGCGTGGGCCTGGTCCTGAGTCGTGCTGACGATGACATGGAGGGCGTGGGCTTGCCCCTGAGTCCTGCTGACAATGGGACATGGAGGGCGTGGGCCTGCCCCTGAGTCCTGCTGACAATGGGACATGGAGGGCGTGAGCCTGTCCCTGAGTCGTGCTGACAATGGGACATGGAGGGCGTGGGCCTGCCCCTGAGTCCTGCTGACAATGGGACATGGAGGGCGTGAGCCTGTCCCTGAGTCGTGCTGACGAGCCTCCCATTAGGTGACATCATGACGCTACGACCGAGCTCGTGATGTAGCAGTGCTACGAGTCCAGCCCTGACGACACAAGCGCAAAAGTGCTGCCAGATGTGACGGTAGCGCACGAGGAGGCGGGCTGATGCGGCGTCGCCCACTGCATAGACACAGCCGCGCTGCCTGAGGTGGTGGCAGCGCACGAGAGACCTCTGGCTGTTTCAGCGTCTCCTGCGACATGGACACAGATCCGGCTGTCGTGTACGGACACAACTGCCGCGTGGAGGACCGGGCGGTTCCATCACGGCCTTGTCGATGATGTTCGCATATATATATATATATATATATATATATATATATATATATATATATATATATATATATATATATATATATATATATTCGCATCGTAATCGCATATATATGTATATATATATATATATATATATATATATATATATATATATATATATATATATATATATATATATATATATATATATATATATATATATATGTATGTTATTGATATGTGTTCTCCAAACCAATTGAAATTTTATGAAACGATTTCCGCCTAATAAAAGGAATCAATCAATCAATTAATTAAATAATGAAATGAATACAACATTCTTCAATGGCTACCTTTTGGTTTCAAAATTCCTGAAAATCCAACTGCCCATCGGAGAAGGTGCTTTTGCACCTTTTCCGGCCAAAGGGGACACGCCAAGCACAGGTTATGAGTGAGGTCTATGGTCTTTAAAATCCACTATGCCTCTTGAGATCAACACTGCTCTGATTGGCATAGGCAGCAGAGACACCAAAGATGTCATCACCATCATCATCAACTTCAACGTCTTCACGCAGTGGAATGATACCTGTGTGCATGCACCTGTCACCTCAATGAACGATAATGCATGTCTGTGGAATGGTGCTTGGCAGGTGATAAATATAGAGTAATGCTTAATTGAACACTCGCATATTTTTTGCACTTTGCCTGCTGATAAGTAGGCAAAGTAAAGGTTAAGGAATAGTCAAAGAAGACTTAAATAGTAACACACACGGTCAACTTTACCTGCAGTAGGCTTAGTGCTAACTGGATAGCTACTGCATAGCGATCCTGGCCGAAACAAGACAACAGTGACCACATCACCCTTTCTCTCTCTCTCTCTCTCTCTCTCTCTCTCTCTCTCTCTCTCTCTCTCTCTCTCTCTCTCTCTCTCTCTCTCTCTCTCTCTCTCTCTCTCTCTCTCTCTCTCTCTCTCTCTCTCTCTCTCTCTCTCTCTCTCTCTCTCTCTCTCTCTCTCTCTCTCTCTCTCTCTCTCTCTCTCTCTCTCTCTCTCTCTCTCTCTCTCTCTCTCTCTCTCTCTCTCTCTCTCTCTCTCTCTCTCTCTCTCTCTCTCTCTCTCTCTCTCTCTCTCTCTCTCTCTCTCTCTCTCTCTCTCTCTCTCTCTCTCTCTCTCTCTCTCTCTCTCTCTCTCTCTCTCTCTCTCTATATATATATATATATATATATATATATATATATATATATATATATATATATATATATATATATATATATATATATATATATATATATATATATATATATATATATATATATATATATATATATATATATATATATATATATATATATATATATATATATATATATATATATATATATATATATATATATATATATATATATATATATATATATATATATATATATATATATATATATATATCTCTCTCTCTCTCTCTCTCTCTCTCTCTCTCTCTCTCTCTCTCTCTCTCTCTCTCTCTCTCTCTCTCTCTCTCTCTCTCTCTCTCTCTCTCTCTCTCTCTATATATATCTATATATATATATATATATATATATATATATATATATATATATATATATATATATATATATATATATATATATATATATATATATATATATATATATATATATATATATATATATATATATATATATATATATATATATATATATATATATATATATATATATATATATATATATATATATATATATATATATATATATATATATATATATATATATATATATATATATATATATATATATATATATATATATCTCTCTCTCTCTCTCTCTCTCTCTCTCTCTCTCTCTCTCTCTCTCTCTCTCTCTCTCTCTCTCTCTCTCTCTCTCTCTCTCTCTCTCTCTCTCTCTCTCTCTCTCTCTCTCTCTCTCTCTCTCTCTCTCTCTCGTAAATAACTTAACGTCGCGTATCAGTCCCGTGGTGGTCGGAGATGTCAAGAGGCATATTGTGCTAGGAAGAGGACGTTTCGTATTTTTACTCGCAATGGTTGTATTCCAAATTTAATAGCCTTTCAAAGAGTAGTTCGCCATGCGCACTAACTCCGAAGGGAAAGGGGACTTGTGGCGGCGAAATTTGACGTGCTTTGTCCGAACGCTAGAAGAATAGGAATGGCCTGTGTTTCTGGAGGAACTTGACTCGGTGCGAGGCGACGTACATTTTCTTCTTAATCCAGGGTGGCCGGTCCACAAAGCACATGTTTTTTTCACCGATTCACTCATTTCCTGGGCAACCTTTTAGCAATGCAATCTTTCAACTATGATGACAGGCTTTGCCGCAAAATCCTACGGATTGTGAAATCCATAAACGGCATGGGTAAGGCTATCATCCTTTGCGGGATCTCCAGTCACGGCAGACTGGCTGGAAATGAAGCTGCTGACATAGCAGCTAAGAGTGCAATCAAGAAAGGTGATGAAGTTCTCTGGCCGCTGGCAACAAGAGCTTGATATCCTACCGCATAATTTATGCTGCCAGAATGGCAACGAGTCTGGAGCTGGATGTGCAGTAAGCTGAGAGTTCTGAAACCCACATTACTACTGTGGCCGTACCAGCGCCGGACCTCACGACGGGAGGACGTTCTGCTCGACCGTGGGCTTAAAGGCATGCCAGGGGCGGATCTAGAGGGAAAAGGGGCCATCCCTCCCTCCCAGAGGCATTTTCTCCGAATCTTAGAACATTTCAATAGATAAATATCGTCTAAGACAGACCCGACGAATTTAATTTCGCATTTATTATCCCTCTAAGCCAGGCTTCTGGATCCGCCCCTGGGGCATACCTCAGGGACCCATGGCTCCTTACTGACTGGAGATGACCGACCTTTATCTCCACGTTGTTCTGCTCCGCTTACTGTGCATCGTGTTTTCGCAGTTTGTTTACAATTGGAACCACTGCGCCGCCGACTTTTACGGCGGATGAACGCCGACGAGTCTTTGCATACGATATTATATGACGAGTCTTAGGTCGTGGCCGCTGGGGACATCCTTACCGTACTCCAACAAGTAAACTTCGATGCCGTGCGTCGCAATTCTTGGGGGTCAATATTTAGTTATTATAGCATCATTGTAGACTACCTGTAAGCACAGTTATGGATGCAAAATGACCCTGGTTATCGACGCGCCCCTAGACTCCAATGCATCATATTACTAGCTGCTCACCAAACCCCATAATGTTGGTGTGTTTAATATCGATCCTCTGGTGCGCTTTCTTGCGTCTCTAAATGTAAGTAAACGATGAAGGTTTCATTAAAATACCTTTACCCTTAAAGCGTGAAGACTGGTTGAACTTTATTGGAGGTGACCTCACTTGATCTTGACAAACTTGATGAGACTGGATGATCTGACCTCAATTTTTATTCACACTACATGTTAAATTGAAATGGGGAAAGGTATGCAGAAATTCTGCGCGCTACCGCACGCCATTTTTTGCTATCCGTGGTAAACCTCGGGGGACGTAAAGAGACCCCCCCCCCCACCCCACCCCCGAGCTGGTGCGGGCTAATTATTGCTAGATGGCACTGCTACAAGTGCGCTGTTGAATGCTGCACCGGGTTGCACCTAGATGAGTATTGTCGTTAGATGGCACCAGTGCAAGTGCGTCTGTTGAATGCTCCACCAGATCGCTCCTATTTATGCCATGATCGCTAGATGGCACTAGTCCATGTGCGCTTGGTGAACACTGCACTGGGGTGCCCCTAATTATGCTATTAAATGCACACCAACCCCCAAAAAATTAGTGTGTTCAAATTCGATGCAGGCCACTACGCTCCCAAGCGGGTTTGAACTGAGTTAACCCTAAATTCGATAATCTACACTAACATAGCCTAGCCTAACCAAGCTTGATCTAACCTAACCTAACCTTGCCTAAAACGACCTGACCTGACCTCAGCAGACCTCACTTGCTCTGACCTACCCTGCCGTTTTCCAACTTCTTTTCATTGGTCTTTCAACCACTGGTTGGCAAGCTGTTCCGGTTGAAACCGAGCCGATTCAGCGAACTAAAATTGGTCATATTCGGACGTACGAATTAACGTTTCACATGCTAAACCAATTAACGACAGAGGATTTCGGCGCAACTCATTCTTCCACCACACCGGTGTCAGGCAGGTGCAGCACATTGGCCCGATTGCAACAAAATTGTGCCGAAAGGGTAGCTAACACCGTGGGCTTTCACATGGTGTCACACACACCCCGTTACCCGTGATGTGAACCGAGTCGGGAAACAATATGTAGCGGTCGTGTTTTAGTTTAAAAAAATATGCAGCCCCATGTTGAACAGAATTAGGGGTGTCAAACGAATCTTGAGCGTATGCCACGCGCTACGCTTCACCATCCCTACAAATTAGACATGGCCGGATACGCGCCACCCGCCCACCAAATTCGACAGCTCTAGTACGCGCCGCTGTCAGCTCGGATGTGTCCAACTCAAAACAGATGCACACGCCTGACGGTAGTACGATACAGCACTCCCGGCCGCCGACCACAAAAAAAAACACGCAGTTCCCTATCGAGCGCGTATTTCCACGAAGTGTCATATTCGTGCGACTTGTGGTATATGTGCTGTGGCCCTGGCTAACCGATGTCGACATGATCCCAGTTGACGGCACGTGGCACGTGACCATGTGATCCGCGCGACCCGAAACCACCGCCGTTAACTGTCCGCCGAGCCGGTCCATCAGGTGTAAAAATTTGAATGAAATTCGCCCGGCCGTTTTGGCACAGCATGCGTCGAAACGGCACATACACACAGACCGACAAACGTTTGTCGACAACTTTGGAAAACAGACCGCCATGCATTGAATATCCGATATAGATTTATCGTGACGTAGTCACTCTAAATCCTACCTACGATTTTGAATTGCTAACTTTTCTTTGATCCCATTTGAACTCCTACGGTGGTGTCACTTGTTATATGACGGCTTCGTTCATCAGATTTAATCGGTGATAACTTGCTGAGCTGCAATTGCATCTGGAACATTCGTGGATTTTGATCTAGCGATTGTTCTGGTTATGTCTGTTCTTTTGGTTCGATGCCAGCCACTCGCGTCGGACTCTCAGTAGTTTTCAAAAACAGCTAGATCCTGCTTAATCTACATTCACAACACGCCTACCTGGGCCAGCCAGAACCGGAGAATCCACCTTCCGGTTTTACAAACACATTTCAAGGTCGGCGTTCAGAAAGGATCAGCACACTAAATTGCTGTCAACGAACACTGGAACGATCTGCATATTTTTGTCCTCAGCTAAATGAATCATCCAAAACAAAAACCGTGTAATCCCTTTGAGTAGAGGACGAACAGCATTGAATAAGTGAAGAAGAAGAGCATCACAATTCATACAGCTGGTTTCTTGTGTGGTATCGCTATTATCACGCTGAGTGATTGCACACAGCTTAGCTCATCACAAGGGAAATATTGACATCCAGTTGGTTGTCGTGGACTGGAGCGAATGTATTGCATTGCAGGACTACTGCAGCCCTTTCCTTGTGCATGTTGAACATTTGCAAGGTTTAATTTGGCTACAAGGCCAGCTTTCGGCACATGTTACAACATGCGAAGCCTTTGTTTCCTTTTCCCACTGGTGTCCCAAATTTCCTAAGGGGAAAGAAATTGGAGGGTTGCGAAAACTTGACGCCAAGGAAGTAAATCAGTCCAGTAGAGCTGATGGGCAGATATTAACCTTTGCCTACGGAGAGTATTTCCCAGCTTTCCCGTCTGGACAAGTTAGCGTTATCCACTCCCCTTCCCATTTCGTCCATAATTGAGGTGCAGCATCCATGAAGGAAGAAGGGAATTGCATGCCACGATAAAAATCCATCCGTAGCCGGCTGTAATGCTTTCAGTCAGTGATCCTCCTGGGCACGCCGTCGGTCAAAATTTTGCTGAGAGTCGGGCATCAACAATTTAAGCCGGACCGTGCAACTCTGCACACGAATCGTTACAGCCCAGGTCAAGCTAAGCCGTGTGCTTTAGCACACGAATCGCTACAGTTGTTGGCAAGTTCGTTTCGCTTTGGAATGATAGTCTATGGTTTGCTTTGCTTGTACGGTAGCTGGCTCTCAAATCCAACAGCCGTCAATGCCCATGTATTGACCGGGCTGAAAACTAAGCAATGCGGCAACAACTTGTGCAATGGCTTCAACAACAATGACACTGACATGGCCGTTTCCAAATATGTGCCTCCAATTCTCTAGGCATCCGTGACGGACAACCGTCCCAACGTCCGCACCTTACCTCAGTGCTATATCTTGCCAGCCTCACCATTCAGCCGCGTCTGGGCTAGCCGTGCGCGCGAGAGGGCACCAGTTGCTCGTGAGGAGGGACCCACCCGGTCAACGCCATGGCCTGTCACTGGCCGGCATCACCTATTGCAACACACCTCGAAGGGAGTAGTCCGGTCGTCGCACTTCAGACACGCCCCACGTGCGGCTCGGTTACATGGTACATGGGTGTCACAATCCCATGACGACACAACATCCGCTGACCGATCATCACCGTCCGGCACCGGAGGTGACCAAGCCAAACATCGGCCACAGCCGAGACTCGAGGCGTCCATCTGCCGATGGAGCACTGAGGTATCGGTGACCTCGTTCGACCCTTAATGCCATCAGTAAGACATGGACCCGTTTAATGATTCCTTACTGCTCCAAGGATATGCGTGAAGATGAAGTGTGTTGTTGGCTTAACGGATATTGCCCCTGAAAATTAACAAATTTGCCGATGATCGGGGTGGGGGAGCGATTTTCCCCTCCAGTTAACATGCTATTCGAGTCTCTTTTTGTTTTGTTTTTCCCACCATGGAAACAAGTCTGATAGTTGCCCACAATGTGCAAGAAACATATTTTATGATCTACATACATGGGCCATAACAAATGGGCTTGCATGGATTTTGTACTGTCCGGTGCCCACCCAGACTGACTTTTCAAATGCCACTAGTTTGAAGAGCACCAGACGCAAACCCAAGATTTTGGGTTCAGCTGACTTGTTGGAAATGATTGCAATATTAGTGCCAGCAGATGTTTCTTTGCGACCTCTACCTCTTGTCGATTATCGTTGTTGTCTTCTTGTCGCTGGTTCTTGTCGCTCGGCCTCACTCTACCGTTGGATCCTCGCCAGATTTGGTTTTGTATTCACCTTGAATGCGATATTCTGTATTGCATGCCAGATGGGCAAGATATGCCGAACTGGCTGCCGGTGGGCTCATTCATTCCACAAATGGAATGTGCTGTACGTATTAATTTATTATAGCATGTTGCTTTTTGTCGGCATAGTGAATGACAGTAAATCCTTTCGAACCTCATCCTTCGATTCGATAATGCTTCTTTGTGAACGATGTCAGACGTTTTTTCCGCTGAGTCAAAAGAATACCGACTTTGAACATGAACGTTTTTATATTAACGTGACGCACTTCAGTTACTAGTGTTAGTTAGTTATTTTGGCTTTAGGGCGCTTCGACCAGAGTTGATCATTCGCGCCCCTCTGTACTTAGCTGTTCATTTGTATTTCACGCCATTTGCTAACTTAGTGAAACTGGTGCCGTCCGCGCAGTGGCATCAACTTGGTTTTCTTGTAAAAATCTCCATGTTTTTTGTGGAGCTCGGTCCTACAACCTGCCCATATTATTTATGTGCTCAATATATTTGCGTTGTTTAAGTTCCACTCGCGCTATTGTGATAACAGCTTCACAGTTCTGGTGCCAGTGGATGTGTTCGCTACACAAAGGCATCAGCAACCAGTCCTGTGTTCAGACGTGTACAGTGATATCTGGAGAACATCTGTACAGCATAACCTCACATAAGGGGACCGACTGCTTCGGACAAATGGCCGACCGTGTGCCGGATGGAGATTTGCATGGACGATGTGAGTGAGGTATCCTATTGACGGCTATTCGTGACTTAAATGTGTGGGCAAAATGGCCCACTCTATCCGTCGATTTAAAACCCCAGCGATATGTGCTTGTGAGTTATATTTGCGCTTTATGCTCACCCAACTGAACTGGTGAGCGCCGTGATCCTTTGTGGCACCCGTCCACTTCCCTACGCAACAACAAACGAAACAGCTGTGTACTCTTCTATAAAATGCCCCTCCCCCCGCCCACCGCTCGCCTGACAGGCTGCTGTCCCTCTTGCACATACCACTCATCGGACCTGACGGCTCAGTCATGTGACGAGCATATTCGCGGTGTGGCGTGACGTCACGGACTGAGCTAGATACGGCGTCACAGACTGAGCTGGGCACGGCGTGACGTGACTTCACGGACTGAGCTGGGCACGGCGTGACGTTACGTTACGGACTGAGCTGGGCAAGGCGTGACGTGACTTCACGGACTGAGCTGGGCACGGCGTGACGTGACGTTACGGACTGAGCTGGGCAAGGCGTGGCGTGACGTCACGAACTGAGCTGGGCATGGCGTGACGTGACGTGACGAACTGAGCTGGGCACAGCGTGACGTGACGTGACGAACTGAGCTGGATACGGCGTCCCAAGCCTGGAGTACTGTCCCGCCGAGTGCCAGATCTGCGTGCACCGGCAGACCAACTGGTGAGCTGCCGTCGCTACTGGTGAGCTGGCGTCGCCGAGGCGGACTGGTTAGTCCTCCATCGGCGAACCTGTTAACTCTCGATCCTGGCACCTATCACCTGTGCGTCATGCATCGATCCGTATGCTGCAGAGTTAGGCAGTTTCTCTTTTACATCCTTCCAACCGGAGGCGAAGTGAGGATTTCTTCACGGCGGTTGACGCGAGGAAAAAAAATAAACGCTTGGAGACTGTTTTCGACGCGCAAAGTGTGTCGAAAATTTATGCTTTTGCACGGTGCAGATCCCAAAATTTCTTGCTTGGCCCAATGCCATTTTTTTTTAAAGTGGAGGCCCCCTTGGGGAACCGCGGCTTCTAACTGTATCAATATATAAAGTACACATATAATAAATCCGGATTATTTGAATTAGACAAGAATTGTTAATCAGAATATCCACAGATTATCAAATTAAGATATCGTTTGCCTAACCACTATGGCCATCATACGTGGTGGCGAGGTGAGGTCTCAGCCAATACCAATATGTGGCAGCACATATTTTGCTATTGGTATGCTCGATTATGTTCGGTAATTCGGTAGCTTTCGATTGGTGTGCTCTATGCTGTAATAAAATAGACAAAATCTATTCCAAGGTGGTATAATTTGTTTAAGTACCAGCCGGGCCCTGTCGCCCACTGTGCACTGTGGTGGACGCCGAGGAGGATTGGTTAGGCAATGGCTCCATTACCCGGTTTTCTCGTGACAACGTCCGTTTTTTTTTTAAATCGAAATGCGGTTTATGACGCAGTTCGCACTATTTGAGAAAAGAAAAAAAACATTACGAAATCTGCACTGGCGCGTCTCGTTGAAAACGTTAAATCGTCTCCTGAAAGAGCTCAAATCGTCTGGTCGAAAACGCGAAGACCAGCAAATCATGTAATCCTAAATTGGCGTAAAGTCACCTCATTATCACGTCGCGAAGTCACGTACAATCGTGAAAAGCAATCATCTCGTTAAGTTCATTTTGCATACTTTCTATCAGCTGTCGGTGACTCCCGATAGCTCCCTCTGGCTCGTATGAGCAAAAAATGTTTTCTAGATAATATATTGTCCTCTAGACAGATAGTAGCGGGCTATGAGAGGACGTTGCTTTTTTGTTGCAATGTTGTCGAGTTGAAACATTTGTAGAAGCTCAATGTGCAGAAACGGTATGCGAGTACGTTCATCGACGAAACGCTAAAGCCGAAGATTATTGCTAGCTGCCACACCTATCCTATTCAGATATACGCCCGTATTTGAAGTTGAACTTATACTCTGGGCTCGGCTGTGGGCAGTAGGTAGAGCCGCACACAATGAGGTAGGGGCACGTGTACCCATTGGTATTGGAAGATACCTATTGGAGGAGGAAAAACGCTTCAAAATTCGCCCGAAAGGCGCTTTTTCGAATTCGATGATCCATAATGAAATCGTCAGAAAGGCGACTTTTATTTTTTGGGCACATGGGGACTGAAGGGCCCTGGAAACCTGAATCGACCCTGCACCATGAGGGCGTCATTGTGAGGAACATCTGATGGAGAGGTCATTGTGATCGTCTAAGAGATTCTGAACTAACTTAGGGTATAGGAAGATCTTACTTTCACTACTCGAGGAGAAATCTGTTCAGCCGGGCTTGGGTGCGCTGAGCTTTATTTCGACTCAATACCGGCAAGAAAATCTGCTGAGCGGACGGTTCACGCTCTGTGCATTTCTCGCCGCAATATTCGGGCAGGGCCTTTCCTAGTCGTGCGACGGATCACGTAGTTATGCAGACCTCCGACCATATGATTGACCACACGGCTAACCACAGTCCGACCACGCTTCTGACCACCGGGGTGACCAGGGCCTCCCGTAATATGTTAACTGCGGGGACAGTGGACGCCTCAGTCGCGGTCGTATCCTCTGCAATTACTGGACGTTTCATTTACTTACTCATTACTGCGGGCGCCGGAGGTGGTCGGACATGGACTGTGACCCCCGCAGTAGGCAATGGACACGGCCCCCATAGTGAAAATCCCTTGGAGGAAGCACTGCAATGCGGGGCTCAAGCTAACATTGTTCGGGGACTCGAGGCTCTCCCAGAAGTAAACAAAACGACGTCCGTGCCCATAGCCTTTGCATGTGATAGAAATGGAAATTATCGTGATGTTGCTGCCAGTCGTTCTGCTGGCGAGATTGGATCCCGCGAATATGTTCACACCCTTGGATCCTGTTTCTGATTTTGGCCAGCAACTCATCAAGCTTTTCTACGGTCATCCTAAGATAGCAATAGTGTGCCATCGGGTGGCTGTTTCTCATGGCTTGCAAAAGAGTATAAAATTTCCAGCGGTCTTCATGGTGGAGGAGGATAGGCGGCTCCATGGACATAGGAACCAGGGAGGAGCAGGTGGCAGAGAATGCAGCACCTCCTCCTTTCCCCAGCTTTGATCTTACGGGAGTTGCATGGAAAGAATGGACTTCAATATGGCTATTTTCCCCTCCCCATTACTTCGAAACTGTCGCAGGTGTGCTCTTCAGAATGACCCGATATAACCGGACATTTTTGTAAAGCGAAAAACGTCATGAGTTCTGTTCAAAAAGCAGGAATGTATTTACTGAAATTTACATATTTTTCCTTGGCGGTGGGGTAGCAAAATATAATGCAGAAGCAGGTCTGACATTTTGGAATGATTCCCAATCGAGTGAGATATGCCAATCTGCAAGTCCTTTGCATGTGTTATGACAGTGATTTTTAAGTAGGCATGGAGGAAAATAGAAGACACAACAGGCTAAGATCCGAGAGAAACATCGAATAGAGTCTTACAAATCCATTGCGTTACATTTTTATATAATCCTTATCAGGTAATGTTGTTATCCCAGCCGTTAATTAAAGCTGGGTAGGCAGAGTTGTGCAAAAGACACCACTTACCTTTTCAATGACAACTTCTAGCCAATTTCCCCTCCCCACGCCAATACTCAGCTGTGCCCACCCGAAGTTACGTCGAAAAAGTGCAGAGCGTCCCTCCCCCACCCCACCCGTCCTCTCCTCTTGCCAGATTTCCTCCAAGCGTATAAGCAGGACTATCCAACACCTAATTTATCCCATATTTTCTTCGTTGGGATCATGTGCACCCAATCGACTTCACAAAACAATGACGAAGCAGCTGTTGCTTTACCACTTATCGCGATTTCACAACATCGCGGGCCAATGTTGTGATTAGGTGTTGGAGTTGGCATGACAACATCACAGCCGATCAATGTTTTTCGTCTGCCGCCGAGCTTCCTGAGAGCTCTTCGTAGTAAAAAAGTAGAACGCTTATATGAAGCACGTAAGTTGTGATGTGTTGGCTCTAAATTGCTTTGTAAAAGTAAGAGTGGATTGTAGAGATTCCTTATGAAATAGGCTGCTGATGGGAAACTGACCGGATCGGATATGTCCAGCCGTCTCTTAAGGCGTATGTCTGAAATCATCAGTCTAAAAAGCTGCCAGAATTATCCAGGTTGCTGAGTAGTAGAATGTCTGGTGTGCTTTTCGACAAGCATATCACGTGGGACACGTGATATGCTTGTCGAAACGTGATACACTCGTCAAAAAGTGTGACGTTATCCTTATCGGACTGACCCACGTGCTTCACAGCATTCCCTCAAGACTACTTCCTATTATTGTTAATGTCCTGGTCATTCTGCATATCCCGTACTGTTCGACTGTCCTTGGCAATTGGTCCCAGATAAAACATGAATCGTCTTTTAAAAATTCTACATTTTGCTTTATGTGTGCTTTCAGGAATAGCTGTAAAACATGGGGCCAAGGCGCCATGCGGCCCCCGTCACGCACTTTTCATCAAGTTTAACATTAATGCTATGGCGATGCATGCTAGGAATCAACTTCAAAAGGAGTTTACCCCCCCTCCCTTGAGATGCTTGACTCTGCCCTCAGGCAAGCGCAAATTCGATCATATAACGGACGTGAGAGATGAACTAGGCGAGCTCACTGTCAGTCAACTATACGAACAGCGATTTCTCAACTTTCTACACAAAATTATACCTACCGGCCAACCACTGGATCTTGCCTCGCACCTCCAGGCAAATATGGTACTCTGCTCCTGTAGCACCTACCGGAACATTGGTCTGGCACTATCACGCGTGAGGACGGGCTGGCAAGCGTCGCCTTTATCATAGATTGACACAACGCTGCAACACCCTCCCTGTGGGGGCTAGTCAGCTGAGTGTGACCTGCTTGAAGCCTGCGGTACGGGTTTTAGGGACTTGATTCGTTCCTATTGCATGCTTCTATGTTCCATTTTGTTTTAGCTAAGATGCTTCTTATCAAAGGCGCAGCCAATGGGAGCCGCCTCGCGCCCTCTTAGCACCCAAATATGCACCAGATAAAACGATACATTTTGAGATTTTTATCACGCGAAACCTAGATTTTCGTCGCGCTTTGCGCCCCGGAAGCTTTCTCCATTCCACCCATTTCCTGGGGCCGGCCCCCTTAGGAAAATCCTGGCTGCGCCACTACTTCTCTGATTGAGTGAGATTCTGAGTGTATGGCATATCCAACCTTTTTGTAACTGCCACGGTGTCTAGAATAACCATTTTTATCTTGGGATGGAGCTTGTGATGGAGCTCAGTACATATACAATATATTACAACCACATCGATCCGAGTCATCCGTCACCAACTGACAGTGATGCCAGCTGTGACAGTATGTCAGCTGTGACTGATGCTACCCTACTACGCTATTGCATGCCTGCATTGTTCAGCCTGCTAGGGAGAACCCGTCGCAAGCTTTGTCCATGCTCTAAATGGGTCAGCTACTCCAGCGTTTCTGAGGATTGATTGCGCTATTTTTCACGAACACAATTTTGCTCTAGATGCGGCTAGCTGGTGATTCAAATTCAGCTCTCCAGTGTGGAAGTGTCGTGGAAGTGTCACTCCAAACACCCAATATGCCATCCGCTGTGGCTGCTGCAGTTAGCTGATGGGTCTGCTGTGACTGTTGCAGTGAGGTGATGGGTACGATGTCGATGTTAGAGTTAGCGGATTGGTCTTTTCTGGTGTCATAATATTCAGCTCAGTATTTGTGACTGGGTAATCCGCAGTAGGGGCGATCTAAGCTAAATGTGGTGTCTCCGGAATCAATAGTACTTGACGAAGCTTTCAGTTTCAGTTTTGTTGAGTTGGGCACTTCGGCCTGCTCAGGCCATTTCGTGCCGTGAGTAGAAAGATGTGAAAATTTATGTTATGACAGTCAGTTTATAACTCTTGAAGCAAGTTGGTTTTTCGGAGAAAAATGAAAAGTAGATTGATGAGGAAAGGGTGCTGATCTCCTAATAGTGTGGGTAAAGAAAAAGGGATGTTGTGTGTACGGCAGTAGTTGGTAAGTGTTTTTATATGGTCATGGTAACGTTGACAGTGTAGGAGAATATGTGAAACTGTAAGATGAGTGTTGCATGATGGGCATGAAGGTCGTGGTGAAGCAGTGTAAATATATCGATGGGTGAGAAAAGTGTGACTTATGCGGAGCCGTGATATGACTTTTTCTTCTTGTCTGTTTTTTATATGATGTGGTCCAGTTTTCGATGACAGGTTTGATGAGACGTAATTGTGTGTAGTTTGTGGTTTCAGTCCATTGTTGGTTCCAAAAATGTCGAATGTTCTGTCGTATTGTTGATTTGATGGCGTCAAAATGTGGTGGGATTTCTGTGATGTGTGGTAATTGTAATGATTGTTTTGCGAAATGATTTGCTTCCTCGTTTCCTGGGATGCCACAGTGACTGGGCACCCACAGGAAACGGATCTTCATGCCCATCAGATGAAGTGTTTCAAGTGTGTCATAAATGGAAATATGGCAATGGTGTGAAAAGGAAAGTGAAGAAAGAGATTGAAGAACATATTTTGAGTCGGAACAAATGACGACATGGCGCATGGGGTGACAAATTGAACGGTTGCGAACATAGCGAAGGGCAGTGAGAATGGCGTGCAATTCGGCGATGAAAATGGAGGTCCCGTCTGGTAAGCGATGCTGTTTTGTGTGTGTACCTGAAACAATGGCATTTCCTGTGCAATTTGCGTTTTTTGGATCCGTCGGTGAAAACAATAGGAACATGGCGATAACGAGAACGAAACGGGTGGAATTTTTGTTTGGCGTATTCTGGACAAAGTTGTGATTTTGGAGTTGTGGTGAGATAGAAAATATGTCTTTCGGTCATCTGCCACGGTGGTGTAGTTGGTGGAGAGAGAGCAGTAATATGCGGAATGTTGTATTGGAGTTGTGTGGAAAATGTTTTAATGCGTGAAGCTATGGTAAGGCCATTTTGCTTTTCTGCGGGACCTAAATATTCGTGGTGTAGATTTGGGAGAATTTGTAAAGATGCGTGTGTGGGGTGGTGTTCTCTAAATTGAATTTTTGCGGCATACCTGAGTGTTTGTTCAATTCTTCGGAGAGCTAATGGTGGAATTCCTGATTCGATTTGCAAAGAAGTAATGGGAGACGTGGTCATTGCACCGAGTGCTAAACGGATGAATTTATTTTGTATGGTGTCCAAAAGTTTAAAAGCGGAGGTACTGGCACCAGCGTAGACTAGCGACCCATATTCTATGATGGGAAGAACTAAGGATTTGTAGAGATGTAAAGTATGACGATCGGCTCCGAATGAGGAAGAAGTGATACAGCGAAATAAATTGAGTCGGTGAAAACATTTGGTCTGAACGTGTTTGATGTGTTGATACATGGATAGCCTACGATCAAAAATAATGCCTAGAAATTTAAATGAATTTACAAAAGGTATGTTGTTGTTACCGAGGTGAAGCGGTGTGTCTGGGTTCGGGCAGGGTGTTGATTTGCTAAATATCAGTGTGGCAGATTTTGGGGCCGAAAAAAGGAAGCCATACTTTAGGGACCATTCGTGTACTCGGTCAAGTGCGTTTTGTAATCGAATTAAACAATGTTCATAATTTTTGCCGGAGCACCAAATCGCACTATCGTCCGCAAATAGCGAGTATGATAGATTGGCAGGCATGTTATCGAAAATATAATTAATGATGATGTTGAATAATACTGGTAAAATACAACTCCCCTGTGGTAATCCGTTCTGAAGAAAACGTGGATCGGAAATCGCTGATCGGCACCGGAGATGGAAATGACGAGAACCAGACAAAAATCCTATCAAATAATGAGCTAAATTTCCTTTGACGCCGAAGTGAAGAAGTTTGAAAATTATGCCGGTTTGTATACCATATCATACGCTTTGCTAATGTCAAAAAATACTGCGATGGTGTGTTCATGTTTTTTTTATAACCAAGGCGGATGTCAGTTTCTAATCGAATGAGATGATCTATTGTACTGTGGCCATGACGAAAGCCGCATTGAATTGGAGATAAAAGATAATTTGTTTCTAAGTACCAGGTCAGTCTTTTTACAATCATACGTTCGAAAAGTTTTCCTAGACAACTGGTGAGAGCGATGGGTCGAAAATTGTTGGGGTTGCTGTGGTTTTTGCCGGGTTTTGGTATAGGAATGATGAGGGCTTCCTTCCAGGTTTCGGGGAAAGTATGGCCAGACCATAATGCATTAAATGTTTGTAAGATGCAATGTTTTGTGTCATTGGATAAATGTCTGAAAAAGGAATAATGTAAATTGTCGGGACCTACAGAAGTATTACCGGCGGAGGAAATTGGAATATCCAGTTCTGAAACTTGAAAAGGGATATTGTATGTTTCAGTGTTGTCCGAATCGAATTGTGCCAATTCGGTGTGAAATGTGTGTTGTGCATTTGGTAGAAATTCCGGTCTGTAGTTGTTGTCTGAGCTATTGTGAGCCATGGTGTCCACTATTGTATTTACTATTGTTTGTGGGTCTGTAATTGTGGTGTTTTGAATTTTGAGTGCCGGGAGTGATTTAAATGGAGTGCGTCCTGATAATCGGCGGATTAACTGCCAGATTTTGCTTAAAGGTGTTCGAGAGGTGAGTTGCTGTAAGTATAGTGACCATGAACGGCGACGAGCTTCGCGAATGATGCGGCGTGTCTTCGCACGTTCATAATTACGGCTGACTAAATTTTGTTGGTCGGGATGGCGTAAATATTTTCTAAATGCTCTCTTTCTTGCGGCTATTGCTCGGGAAACTTCTATCGACCACCAGGGGACTGGTGTTCTTTTTGTGAAAGGTTTTGTTAGTGGAATAGCGGTGGAAGCTGCTTCGAGAAGTGTTTTGGTAACTTGGTTGATGTTTTCGACGGGAGAAATGTTGTGGTTGTATTGAATATGTGAAAGTTCCTGAAAAGTTGTCCAATCGGCCTTCGAAATTTTCCAGCGAGGGATAAAACTGGGTGTCGTATCTGCCATAGTTGAAAATGTGGGTGTTAATTTAATGGGGTAATGATCGCTGTCATGAATATCAGTGTCTATGGTCCAATCATAATCATTGGCCAGAGTCGGAGAGCATATTGATAAATCAATAGCTGTTTCTGTATTATGTCCAAGGTGAAAAAGGTTGGTTCTCCGGTGTTCAGTAATACTAAATTATGTCGGTCTAAAATTTGTTCAGTGATGCGGCCACGAGTGTCTGTAAGTGTGCGTGTTCTATCTCCCACGCTGGGCTATGGGCATTAAAATCGCCAAGTAATATGAAAGGATTCTTGAATTGTGTTATGAGGTTGTCTAATTGTATCAAAATGTTTGTGTTATCTGTTTGTGGTGGAATATAAATGGAACATACATCCACATTCCTGCCATGCAAACGTAAAGTACAAGCTACGGCTTGTAAAGGTGAATTCAGTGTAATTTGTGTATGTGTAAAATCATTGTTGATGTACAGTGCTGTACCGCCACTGCGATGTGGTCCACGGACCTCATCGTGACGGTACAGTGAGTAATTTGAAAGATTGAAGTTATATGTATCTGTAGGCAAAAACCATGTTTCTTGAAGTGCTATGAGAATAGGTGCGAGAATATTGAGAAAAAAAATCATTTCGGCCCACTTTGATATCAAGCTACGACAATTCCATTGCACAAAAATAGACGTCGGAAAGAGTTAATGTTTGTCAGCACCTTTCGGTGCATGTCGGAGCCAGGAGTGCAGTTCAGGTGGGTACGTGTGTTGAGTGCGGCCGGCGGTGGTCGGCTCGCTCGAGCCGTCCGGCCGACCGGTGACCTTGGCAGGATCACGCCGGCCGGCCACTGCCGCGGGGGACGCCCGCCGGCTGGGAGTCGGTCGGGTCACGTGGGCGCCGGCCTGCGCTGGACAAGCCGCGTTGGACCGGCGGCCCGCTGACGGGGAACGAGAATTAGCTCCCGCAGCGGAGTGACTGCGGGGCATATCACTCCTCCCTGGAGTGGTCCGTTTGTTTGGAGCCGGAGTGGTCTGAGTGTTGGGAGCATAGGCGCACCGGAGGGGGGGCAGGGGGCCCGCCCCCCCCCCCATGAGACCAAAGTGCCCTTTTGGCCAAAAGTGCCCTTTTGACCGAAAAGTGCCCTCTTGGCCGGAATGTCCCAAATTTAGCCCAAAAATCACCTGCCTTATGTGCCCCGCCTGTGCCAAAGGTGCCCTTTGGGCCCAAAACTGCCCTTTTGGCCTAAAAATGACATTCCCCTGTGCCCTTTCCTGTCCTATGCCTGTCCCAATTAGGTGCCCTTTTGATCTAAAAGTGCCCTGTGCCCTGCCCTGTACCCTGCCCTGTGCCTTGTGCTGTACCGTGAACTCTGCCCTGCCCTGTGTCCTGCCCTATGCCCTGCCCTATGCCCTGCCCTGTGCCCTGCCCTGTGCCCTGCCCTGTGCCCTGCCCTGTGCCCTGCCCTGTGCCCTGCCCTGTGCCCTGCCCTGTGCCCTGCCCTGTGCCCTGCCCTGTGCCCTGCCCTGTGCCCTGCCCTGTGCCCTGCCCTGTGCCCTGCCCTGTGCCCTGCCCTGTGCCCTGCCCTGTGCCCTGCCCTGTGCCCTGCCCTGTGCCCTGCCCTGTGCCCTGCCCTGTGCCCTGCCCTGTGCCCTGTGCCCTGCCCTGTGCCCTGCCCTGTGCCCTGCCCTGTGCCCTGCCCTGTGCCCTGCCCTGTGCCCTGCCCTGTGCCCTGCCCTGTGCCCTGCCCTGTGCCCTGCCCTGTGCCCTGCCCTGTGCCCTGCCCTGTGCCCTGCCCTGTGCCCTGCCCTGTGCCCTGCCCTGTGCCCTGCCCTGTGCCCTGCCCTGTGCCCTGCCCTGTGCCCTGCCCTGTGCCCTGCCCTGTGCCCTGCCCTGTGCCCCCCTGTGCCCTGCCCTGTGCCCTGCCCTGTGCCCTGCCCTGTGCCCTGCCCTGTGCCCTGCCCTGTGCCCTGCCCTGTGCCCTGCCCTGAGCCTGCCCTGTGCCCTGCCCTGCCCTATGCCCTGCCCTGTGCCCTGCCCTGTGCCCTGCCCTGTGCCCTGCCCTGTGCCCTGCCCTGTGCCCTGCCCTGTGCCCTGCCCTGTGCCCTGCCCTGTGCCCTGCCCTGTGCCCTGCCCTGTGCCCTGTCCTGTGCCCTGCTCTGTGCCCTGCCCTGTGCCCTGCCCTGTGCCCTACCCTGTGCCCTGTCCTGTGGCCTGTGCCTATAGGCGCACCGGTGTCTGCTGCCCAGGGGGGCCCGGCTTCCTCTCCCTAGGTCGAGATCGAGAAGTGTCCCTCGGCAGAAAGTGCCCTTTTGGGTTTGGGCGCAAAACTGCCCATCGGCCTTGGCCTAAACGATCGAACGATACATACCTACCCCGCCTACCCCTAGGTTCGGCGTAAAAAATGTATCAGCCTCCCAAAAAATCCTTGCTTAAATCTCACTTTTCAGTGTTCCATCAGTGAACAGCTGGACTTTCTTGCGCGTTTTGCCCTCCGGGTACATCTGGCCGAACATGGGTTTCTTATTAAAAATTGTATTCAGTCAATTTACGCGCCAAAATTGTAGCGGCCTGAAGCTCCATTCAAGGCTGAGGCGGGCACAAGCACGATGTTAAGCACGATGGCATAAATTTGCACTTTATGTTTATAGGTACCTACACCACCCTGAAACTATAAATCACTGGGCTGTTATGTCTCAAGCTCATGTACCTTCTTCAGTCTGCGCATGCATAACCCTCCTCAGGTGTCTGGATAGCAGTAGCTCAGGCACTTAGAAAAAAGTACCTACCTGCGTACCTGTAGCTATCTACCTGAACCTATTATGAAACAGCCTTGGTTCGAGATAGCACTTTTAAAGGCTGTGAATGTGAATGTGAATCGGGCGATTGCTGGATCCGAGAGAGATTGTAGACAGATACATGAGAAAACGACCTCGTCGTGTTTAATCAGCCAGTTGTTGGGGCTGCTAGCCAATAACGTCGGACCACCAGCTCGGAAACGTGACCGCCGTGCTGGGATTCAAGCGCATGCCGACGCCGGTGGTTACCGTCAGAACCGAAAACAAGCGCCCTAACTACTCGGCTACCAGGCTGCTCGCCGTGTTTAGGTGAGCAAACTGCGTCGTGCCTATGCAGCTATGGTGATCTCTAATTACTTTTGTTTTCCCGTTCCCAAAGGGGATTCTAGCTCATTTTTCTAGCAATTTTAAAACCTCTCCTTTCGTGGCTACATCACCATGTTAAAATTTTGAAATCATTGACCATTCCTTGCTAAAATTTATTTGCATGCTCGCATAGTCGCATCCATCGCGTTGATTGTTTGACACTTACTCTTGCTGCATCTGGGGTATGCAAGAAGCTTTCGTCGCTATTTTTATTGTGTTACATGTTTGTGTACATGTCACCTGCCTTCAGGACCATCGCCTTCGTGTCAGCTGTTATCATCCTTTCCAGAAATCCACATCCTGCGTACTTTTACATCAAAGGTAAGCGGGCAACCTTCATCTCACGACATAATGCATGCAGGCTGCATGTTTTTGGAAATATTATTGTAAATACAAGGGTTCGGTGCTATAACATATAACGTGTCCCATGGAAAATTCACGCCCCCCCCCCCCCCGGTCAGCAAACCTTCCAGTGTGCCCCGGGCCGCAAAGTGCCCTTTTGGAGCCGGTCAAGTGCCCTTTTGGAGCCGGCCAAGTGCCCTTTTCGGTCCGGGCCCCCCCCCATGGAAAAATCCTGGGTGCGCGCCTGGTTGGGAGCCAGGGTGGTTTGTGTCGGAGTGGTCTGAGTGTTGGGAGCCAGGGTGGTTTGTGTCGGTGTGGTCAGTGGAGTAAGTTTTTTTAGTGGAGCTAAACCTGGAATCATGTCTGCTTGTATCGAGGCAGAAGTAATGTTGACGCGACGTGTGGGGGAGCAACGGTGGCCGCCTGGGCGTAAGTTTTAGTTGATGGAGATGCGGCCTCGACAGACCGTCGGGCCTGGGGGTATGACACCCCGGTCGTGGCCTTGACAGCGCAGACCTCCTTCTCCTTGCGCCATACTGGACAGAGGGGTGATGTGGTCAGGTGGTCGGGTGTGTTGCAGTTGAGACAGTGGACAGGTTTGGAGCAGGTGGAATCAGGATGGGGTGATTCACCACACTTTGGGCAGCGTGCTGTTTACCGACAAGTCTTGCTGCCATGCCCAAAGCGCTGACAATTGAAACAGCGGAGAAGATTGGGACTAAAGACACGGACTTGGAATCGGATGTAGCCGGCGAGGAGGGTCTTGGGAAAAGTTGTAGAGTTGAAGGTAAGGACTAGGAGACTCGTGCACGTTTCTGGCCATCTTTGAAGGATGTGATGCGGCGGACGTGGGTCACCCCCTCCGGCCTGAGCTCCGCTTGAATATCTTCCTCAGACATGAAGCGGAGCTCCGGCGCGAAGACGGTGCCCTTGGTGGAATTGCGGTTGGAGTGGAGTGAAATGGTCACGGGTTTACCACAAAATGTGGTGGTACGGAGGAGAGCTTTGGTCTGGGCTCGGGTTTGGGTTTTGATGACGAGGGTTCCGTTGGCTGGGGCTTCAATGTCAGGATTGGCTAAGGAACAAATGGCGAGGAGCTGCTTGGTTGGCCAGAAAACGTTGACACGACGAATGGAGACGGACTCCTCGACAGGCTTTACTACGATGTATGATCCAGCACTGTCGAGGTAGGGTTCAATGGGTTCAGGTTGGGATGAAGTGGTCTGGTTCGAGCGTGGGTCAGCGGCGTGGAGAGTGATGGTCTGGTCTGGATTACGAGGCGAGGTCATGGTCTTGGGACGAGCAGGGGTCGGCGAGGCGCAAAGGGCTTCCGTGGCGTCATCGAGGGGAATAGCTCGGCGCGGGTCATCAACATTTCCATCAATCGAGGGAGCATCAGGGGCCAGGTCTGTGTTCATGCGATGGTCGTCGGGTGCGTTCAGAGGAGGAAAATCCGAGTCCGAGTCCGTTGGCGAGCATGGGTCCGTGTCTTTTTTACGCTTTTTCCCCATCACGGGGAAAAAAATCCTACCTAATGTAATATAAACAAAGATAACGGACACACAGAAACTCAGGGAACGGAAATACGACGACGACGAAAAACGGGTGGGGTGACGGGTGTCACCCCACTAGAAAAGAAATGCGAAAAGAGCGACGGGTGTCACCCCACGAAAATGAAAAATAAACTGCTATAACCAGCAGTCAGTCTGGCCAAAACTGGCACGGCGGAGTAGTCAATTGCTCTGGTTATGTG
The DNA here is from genome assembly GCA_034440615.1 of Ashinkailepas kermadecensis. NCBI lineage: Eukaryota > Metazoa > Arthropoda > Thecostraca > Neolepadidae > Ashinkailepas > Ashinkailepas kermadecensis. Next base: position 108,645 of record JAOTOM010003101.1, on the reverse strand, counting down.
CGAGCGTATAGCGTATTGAATACTCCATGTTGACGAAGCATTTCCCGCTCGATTGGAATGTTTCGGGATCAAGTATTGCTTCATGCTTTTCATGGAAGTAATGAACGAAATTACCTCCCTCGACGAAATTGTCATCAATGGAAGTCCGTGGGAGTTCTGTTTTTCGTGTCATGCCACATTGCTCACCCATGGGTGCGGTGCATCTGCCTGACATCGGTCAGCGAATTCGTTGTCGAACAGCACAATGCATTATGACGCTGCAGACGAATGCCCGAAGTTGTACTGTGCTGACATCTGGTGTAAATTGTGTTAACTAGTAGTATTCGATATTGCCGATGTGTTTGTTTTAGTTCGTGAATTGCCCTGTAGCACAAGAGCGGCTCGTTCATTGCACTGCTTAGCTAGGTGATGAAAGGGAAGGTAGGCTTGATGGTCTCGGCTATCTTTAGCTCGCCATTCAGCTCCACACGGGCTTTATCTCACATGGCGAGTGAATGGTGCAGCAGTATCTTGAAGATAAATGATGACCATCGGAAACAACCTTGCCTTTTTGCTCCCAATGCATGGGTCCAAAGCCATCACCATCGAGCATGTAGTCTGCCATATTTCAGTATTCATTGCAACTGTCAAAAATACAACCATCAAACACATACGTCTGTTCCCCCACAAAACACTCTCGCCAACATGCACCAAACTGTTCAGCATGATTATTCACAAACTCTCATACCCAAAGCGTAGGTATGTAGGTATAATCTTCGCCGTGAATTGCTTTTGCAGCGATTGGAGGTGTTACTCAGGTCATACGTATAATTTTCAACCTTGTATGCTTCACAGCCCAGTCCGAGAAGAAAATGAGAAGGCAAAATAATATTTCATCATGAAATAAACGCCATCTTATGTTGAACATGCTCTCCGACAAAACAAGTGTTTATCCCAGTTATGGTAGATTCTGTCTACTTTACGCAGTCGCTACCTAACTTCTAACTTCAAAGTTGCGTTAAAAACAGGGTTTTGCGAGAAAACAGTGTTTTTTTAGTTGTAGCATACAAGGTAGGCAAGTTACAGAAGCAAATATAACCATGTTAGCAAAAAATGTGAAAATATTGCATATTTTTCATTCCGATGCATGGACAATTTGCTCAAATTTGCGTGTGTTGCGGCTGCTCTATGAAATAATGCATTATGGCGCAAGGCATCGTAATTAAACATGGAAACAAACTGGGTAGGCGTTGCCTTCATTATTCACCCTTGAGACCCGCCCTTGTTGGATTGCTGCTGGTTGACATTATCACACTACTCGATGTCGAAACATTGCGGTCACTTGACATGATTACGTTACTCGACGATGTCGGAACATTGCGGCCACTTGACATGATCACACTATTCAATGTCGGAACATTGCGGACACTTGATATGATCACTACTCCATGTCGGAACACCGCAACCACTTTACCAGAATTTTCAACCGAGGGCATCGGGCATTGGGAGTTGGTGGGAAGTGCAGTCACACAAAAGATATATGGCGAAATGTGGTGTGTGGTATGCTGCGTTTGTGGAAGACGGCAATGAAATATGCTTCAGGAGGAATGGCCAAGTGAGTCGGGTAACTAGGTATAAGCATCGCCGCACAATCACCGACGCACATCTGACAATCGAGGGTGGATACATCGAGAAGCTAAACCATCGCTGAGAGCGCGTCAGTGGGGAATGACTGGGCACTCGCACACTGTCCACCGTTGGCACGTAATCTAGACCCACAGAGGAAGTCGGACTGGGAAATGCGGCACGTGGCGTGGTTAGGAAATATGTCGAGACGACCCACCATTTCGCTTCAAAGATGCTTTTGACGGGATGCAGGCGACTGCGTTGGCACCACGTGGATGCTGGCCGAACTACAGCTTTGCTTTTTTCCCGATAGGTGTCCGGTACTGGCTATGAATGGTTGTCATATACACCGGCTATCATACACCATACGCTCAAGATACTCTATCGACTCTATATATCAACACACGATATATATATATATATATATCACGATATATATATATATTGGCAAAGATGGTTCAATACGTGGGAAAATAAGGCACTACGAGCTGGCGTGGTTAATGCGAGACCTGCAATCCAGGCCCAACAGTCCGGTAAAGACCAGAAAAAAAAACCCGGTTAGCTGCCGATAACGACCATGCAAAGAAAACCTATGCCGGAAAATAAATATTTAATGAAGGCATGGATGTAATTCGTTTTAATAAAAATACGAATGCTCATCACCAGACTTGTGCTCGACTCAATTTTTTTGAGTCAACTGACATTTGACTCATAGATATTGAGATCTGACTCAACTCATGATTCAGAGCAGGTCAAAATTATTTGATTCGACTCAATTCAGACTCAGAGCTCACAAAGCATGATTCGACTCACGACTCAAACAGACTGACATAAATTTGAATCGATTCAGATCCGACTCAGTGGTATTAGACTCATGAGCCATATGATTCAGTGTGCACTGCCCACACATTACATACATATATATATATATATATATATACGGATAAATGCATGTGCATGTGCATAAAGTAATTGACTAAAAAAACATTAACCAGATGAATGGTTGCCAATGCATATGCAAAGCAATGAGTGCATAATAATTCAATCCACATCAGCATGATACACAACCTGAATCATATATACCTGACACACATCACATCACCTCAACACAGCACCCAGGTCCTGCACTGCAATAGGCATCTGCACAGAATAAAATTGAGTTGGTTTGTTACGGGCACCCACGAAGTTGGTTTGGTAGCGGGCTTAAAGGTTTCCCTTCACCATTGGTTTACATGCAATTTTACCGACATTCTCTACGCTATCTTGCATATGTTATGTCAATATAGAGTACTTTGACGTATTCCAATTGAAAGACCTATTCTTTAGCTTCAGCAAAGGGTATCCTAAATGACCTAGTAATAATCTTCCTGCCTAACAATGTGCTATTTCCGGCAGGCTCACCATCAAGCGCCTCCAAAATAAAGGGATTTTCCCGATATTGGCAGGCTCCATCTACCGTCCATTTTTCCTGTTCAGGTTGTCACCCTCGTTCAAGAGCGGAAAAAAGGACAGTCAGGGGGGGGTTAAGTGCGCCATTATTTCTTCTCCCCAGTGGCAGGAGAGTTTCTGAAAGGTAACCACAGAAGACCGCCTGAAATGGTAAGGCTACCACTGATGATGGCCTCAGCTGAGATACCCCTCGCGCAAATGACGTCGCAGGAGCCGACGGGGACGGCTTCGGGAGTGGACACAGCAGCGGCACCACTGGCGACCTGATCTGGTCACTATGTGCATGACGTGCCGGCGGTCGGCGACCTGGACCGTGCACGTCTGACCCGCTGTCAACGGCACCACTGGCGACCTGATCTGGTCACTATGTGCATGACGTGCCGGCGGTCGGCGACCTGGACCGTGCACGCCTGACCCGCTGTCTGCACGATGGTCGCTGGCAGCCGGCGGCTGTGCAAGCCTGACGTCTTCCTATTTATTTATTTATTTATTTCACGATGTATGCCCTCCACATGCAGTGGCTATTATGGACAGTCCTGTACGATTTGCTTTGGAAATCACATTTTAAAATCATATTTAGGTACTCCAACATCCGTAGGTTTTAAGTAATCCAATATCAGTGCGTTTAAGTGATTCAGCCTCGGTACGTTTTAGGCCGTCCAATATCAGTAGGCTAGGTTAGGTTACATTAATTTGTATTGATAATTGTATGTTATTTTTAATTATATAGCACCACACCCAAAACCCTTTCCCCACACTTCCCATATGTTGCTGAGATGGGATAGCCTTGAACTTGAAGTGCTTATATCTTGGGAAGTTTTCACTTTCCAAATGAATGAGTGTCAAATTCGTTGAAATCACATCAGAAAACACCAGAAGAACAACGTGATCAAAAATGGCCCAGGTACTTCTTATGCATGTTTGCAATTTTACACAAATTATATAATTGTCGATGGAAAGAATCAACCTCAATATAGGCATCACTAACTTGTTATCTCATGATAACCTCTCCTTTATATATAAGTTTGAAACATTACGTAAAATACACAGGGCATGACTTCGAGCAATCGTGCTCCAATCACCTGAACAAAAGCTATACAATGCCACACATTCCGAAATACTTGATACTTTTCACCAATAAAATTGAACATGTGTTCCTATGACAAGGACAATGCTATTTTTCAACAAAAAGAGTATGCTTGTATTCCAGACTAAGTTTTAAGATAGAACAGAAGAAATATACAAACTGATTAAAATACGTTATAACCAGCCCACATTTTCTTCATGCATAGGCGAAAAAAAACTTGTTGAAATGTAAATGTACCTAATTTATATATTTATCACCTGATATCACTTTGTCCATTCTGAAGAAAAAAATGCAGCTCATAAATTCACCATTTCAATCAACAGAACTGACCAAAATCATATATTTCACATACCTTTAATCCTAACTTAGTGTAACTATAACTTAGTGGTAAATGATTGACATGAGGATCTTATCAGTTTAGACTTCCAGTTTAGATCACAAACAAGGTTTTGATAGAGATGTTTAAATGCATGCTTATTAACATGACTAAGATAGTGTAACCACTCATTTTCATTGCGTATGCTTAATCTTGGTTGAAAAGCAAAATAATACCAAAACCAAAAAGGAGGGCTTGCAATTGGGTCATATACAATAACTAGTTATTTAAAGCTTTATAAATTGCAAGGTAACCCAACATGAATTAGCTAGCCTAATCTAGTTTCTCAGAGAAAAGTATCAAAATCTTGAAATAAAAGGACATAACCCAACCAGGCATATCCATCTTTTTCTTTGGTGTAGGAAAAACATTGCCAATATGCAAACAAAGCAGGCAAAACACAACAGAAGCAATCTTGCAAATCATGTAAACAGCAATAATACAGAAATGTTTCAGGATTACCCAGGGTTTTGACTGGTGTGAATATTATGGTGGGAATAGCTCATGGTAGCAGACATTTGCTTCTCTGCAAAGAGGCAAGGTTAAACAGTTATTGCTTCAGGTTTCTTGTCTTATCAATTTCTTTTAAATGCTTGGAGCACACTCTTGGTTCCCCTACATTTTACAACCTAGACACATGTTTTATTGTGTGCCAAGAGATTTTGCTTAGGCAGAATCCTGATGAAAATAGTGTAACCAGATTTCTTCTCATTAAAGTTGCCTGCCCAATTCCACTTCTATCCTCTGGTACTGCACAGTAAGGCATGACACCTGAAACAGAGATGCATTCCATTCCAACATTATATCTAGATGCTGAATTCATACTACAGGAAATCAGACTCCAACTCATGGAAAGTTTCAGGAGGGAATTCCTAGATCACAATGGTATTGTACATAAATGTTCAATTATGCATGTATCATCAAAATCCATGCAAGATTCATCAAGGAAGAATGCATCATGCCCTGGGTCTAGCTGGCCTAGAAAAAAACTGTTTTCAACAACTGCTGTATGCCAATGTAGGTAGGTAGGTACATGTTTGGAAAAATAGGCTGATCCTGGATTTTTGGAATCCCGAACATTATCCTCTCCAGAAAATTATTTCTTGTGTTCTCATCTTGAGGTTGAATTTCCTAAGTTATTAACTTTTGACAATGAGCTGCTGTGATCAAGTAAAAGTACTCAAAATTCACTAAAATGGGTGCAAATTGAGTTACGATGCATAAGGTTTGAAGAAAAATATCCTCCATACTGGATGACTACAAAATGTTCCTCTCCATATGCCGAATTACAATGCACAAATCCAACCTTGTCTATGCATGAGAATAAAATGCGTCGGAACAAATGTTCACTGGAAAGAACGGGACAAGATTAGAACCCACCTGGCGAACGGAAGACAAATATAGTTGCTTGTAGAGGAAGCAAAACAAAAGTGACCATTGCGTATGATTTGAGAAAAGTCTTCTGCAACCAATTTGACATCATATTTATTTTAAAAACCTTGGGATGACGTCATGCGGGCTTGAAGGAAAACTTCGATCTACCTTCTATCAAAGGTACCTTGGGTTTGTTATTTGTCACACGCGCGTCTGATATGATATCAGACGCGCGTGCGACAAATAACAAACCAACGCAATTTTATTCAGTGCAGATGCCTATTGCAGTGCAGGACCGTTTCGGTTACATATTCTTTTTCACAATCACATCCCATTTCTGTGTTGTGTTCCTGGGACTAGGATTGACTCATGCATGATACTGATTGTAAATACCAAGCTTAACATTAATACTTGTTTGTAGTTATTGTCATTGGTTTTTGGTAAATAACTTCAGTACCCCTCATTCTTACTCACTGGCAGCTGATTAGTTGACAATTGTAATGCTAAGCATGAATAATTATGCCGTGTTTTTACTCCCTACTTTGTGTCATGGCATACTATTCACAAAGATACATGCTTTATATCATTTGTTCATAACTTGCATTTGAGTCACAAGACTCAAATGACTCATTGTGATTTGAATCATTGACTCGTGATTCAACTCATTTTTTTAAAGAAAGATGTGATTCAACTCACGACTCAAGATATATTTTGGGGAAAAGAATCGATTCAACTCGCGACTCATCCAAAAACGATTGATTCATGAGTCGATTCTCGATTCAACTCGAGTCGAGCACAAGTCTGCTCATCACCATGGACACAATTGCTTCTTTCTGTTATCCGCTACATTTAGGCATACTTTAACAGAGGGGATGTTCATGATAAGGGTGAGATCCCATGACATCCATGAATTTCCTAAGGGAGGCCTGACGAAAAAAAAAATAAGCAATAGAGATAGCTTTCGGCGCGCGAAGCGTAGTATTGCAAAGCGGTATTTGTGGTGGACATCTCAAAATTTCTTCTTTGATCTAGTACATTTTTGGTTGTTAGGGAGGGGGCGGGCGGTCCTCCGTCGCCCTTGGCTGCACCTCTGGTGGTCCCATATTGTTTCGTCTTTTCAACACCGTCATATTTTATCAAAATGAGGCGTAAATACTAGTGGGGAAAAATAAGTGCACGACTTGGGACAGGAGAAGGATTAGCAACATGCCTGACCAGCTATGCCTACAACATCTTAAAACATATTTTTCTTTCTTTTTGATAAGCCGGTGTCACCTGGGTCTGAGGTGAAGGAACTGGCATCACTGAAGCGGTCGTCATCACAGCTATCGCTGGGCTTTGTTTCGCCATCGCTGGAGCGACCGTAGGTAGCTGCTGGAGCAGCTGTGGTCAGGCCACTTGGAAAGCTGTGATCGCTTGGGCGGTCGTCATCGCCAGGACGGCTGTGGCCGTTTGGGCGACCGTGGCCACCGGGGCGGGGCGGCCGCAGCCGGTAAGGTGGCGGTGGGTGACCTTTTCAGTCCTTGACGGTATTTATAGCTCTCCAGGATATCTTATCTCTGAGGCTGGCCCTCAGTATTCCTCGGACTTATCGCAAGTTCCCAAGGACTCTCTTAGCCCTCAATGGGCCCGATCCCTCAGGTGCCCATCCAAAAGCTCAAGATCGTCCCAGTCCAGACCTCTTTGACTCCCCGGGGACATATTTATCCGTCAGGAGCCCTCTTCCCTCTAGCATGGGCCATTTCCAGTCCTCAACGAACTTGTCTAGCGTTCAGGAGAGTCCTGCAGCTCTGAGACAGGCCTTACAATTTCTAGCAAGCACCGCCAGGTCTCCGAACTCTCCTTAGTTCTTAGGTGGCTCTGTTCATCCATCAGTGTTCCTCCAAAACCTCGGGAGCATTACAGTTCAGTCCACTCTAGCTCTCAGAAGACCTCCCCAGTCCTCGACAGCCTTTCGAGCTAGCAATGACATTCTAACTCTGAAGCTGGTCCTCAGCATTCCTCATAACCACCGCTAGCCGTTAGGTAGCCGTTAGCCGTCCGGGGCCTTGTCCTTCTCATAGTGACCCCTTCCAAGCCTCTTGGGCATCCCAGCCCAGTCCTCTCTAGCGCTTAGTGACGATTTTCCATCGTCAGGTGTTCTCTCCAGCTGTTAGGGGCCCTTCCCAGTCCCTGACCGTCTTCAAGGACCTTCAAGGGATTTTTAATTCTGACATTGGCCCTCAGTATTCCCCACAACCATCGTTAACCTTCAGGACTCTTCTTAGCACTCAGGAGGCTCTGTTAGCCCTCAAGAGCCCTCTCGAGCTGCTAGGGGCCCTTCCTAGTTAACGACAGGTCTTGTGGCTTCAAGAACATTCTAGCTCTGAGGCTGACCCTCGGTATTCCTCACCTCAATCACCAACCAACAGGGAATGGTTCTTTCCTCTCAGGGGACCCTGCTCATCAATTAGGGGCCGCTCTCAACTTCAGAAAAAAAATCAATTTCTAGTCCTCTCTGGCTCTGATTAGATTCTCTTCATCCATCAGGGCCCTCTCCCGCTTGTAGGGGCCCATCATAGTTCACAATAGTTCTGTCAATATTTCATCTCGGTGGCATTTCCGATCGGAGATGGCCTACACCAGTCCTCTTCGGCTCTTAGGGGTCCTGCTCATCCCTCAGTGCTTTTTCCAAACCAAAAGAGCATCCCAGCCTTATTGGAACCTCAGTTGCCGTATGTATTACTCATCTGTTAGGGGCCCATTCCAGCTGAGAATGCTCTTTCCAGTTGGTGTGGACGTTCCAGCACTCGGGCGGGTCTTCTCTTGTCTTCACGGCCCTTGATAGCCCTCAAGGTGGACGTATTCAGGTCTCAAGGGCGCTTTCCACACACACTTTAGATGCGTTTAAATGTTTTCTCTTGTATATCTGCTCCTCAGGACGGTCGACTGGAGATGGTCCGACGGTCCCCATCGGACTCGCCAGGAGGGCGGGTGCCCCTTCATCCCTTGGAAACGCCACTACGTTTTAACAGCCTGGCAACTCCATGGGCTTTCAGCTCTGAGCCCCTCTCCATCAGCGTGAGCTAAAGCCGACCCAGTGGCTCTGCACATCCGGCTCGGGGCCCCCATCCGTCGGCTCAGGGACCTCTTTCACGGCTCAGGACACTCTCCGTCCGGCCGGAGTTCCCTATTCACAAACTTGGGCCTCCTCTTTCATGCAAGGGGCTTCCTGTGCAGTTCCGACCCTTATCGGCCCAGGGGCCCTTCATACCGGCTCTAGGCCTTCTCCGACAGCCCGGGGTCTTCCCGTGGCTTAGGGTCCTCTCCGTCAGCGCAGGGGGCTCTCTTTAGCATTTCAGGACCTCCTTTGTCAGGCCAGAGGCCTTCTTTCAACAGCTTGGGTCAACTCCATCAGGCCAGGGGCCCTTGTACTGCTTGGCTCCATCAGTCGGCCCGAGGCCACTTCTGACGGCCCGAGATCCCCTCCGGCAACTAGAGCCCCCTCTGCCATTTCAGGGCTCTCTTTGATGACCCAGAGCTTTTCCCGGAAGCTGGACGACCCTTTTCAAACGCTTGGACGCTGTCCATCAGGTCAGGGGCCCTTTCTCGGCTTGGGCTTCGGCGACGGCCCGGTCTTGCCGAGTTAGAAAATCAATCCTCGAAAAGCTCCAAATATGGTAAAGCTTACGGTCTCCAAACGAGCATTTGTAGCAAATACGCTATTATTTATATTTGTTATATATCAAGCAAAAATATGGTCCTTCCATCTTGTCAATTAAAAATAACTATCGCGCATCGAGGTCACCGGAGGTTACGTGACCTGAGGTCGTGGGGTAACTTTACAATAATTTTCCACATAAAAATATTGTCGGAATTGGATTTCTTGAACCTGTGTTAGTTCAAAAATGTCTCAATATTTATATTTTGAATAACATTTGACATACTTATCGGCCACCGAACATAACCTTGCGGCATGACCTTCCAGAAATTATCGAGGCTATTACTCCTGAACCAATGACCTGATGGAAATAAAAATTTTACAGGTAGATTCAGGGCATAGGATAACCACATACACAAATTTTGCTCAAAATATGAGACATGAGGGTGGACAATTACCCCTTTGCCTGATCGATTGTCCTGGAATTTCCACAATGTCAAGAAATGACATAAGAAGACGACAATGTCAAGAAATTACATAAGAAGACGACAATGTCAAGGAATTACATGACAAAGCGACAATGTCAAGGAATGCAGGTAATATGAGGATGGAGAGTAAAAATAGCGGGTCAGTACTTGCAATGTACTAATGAACAACTCACATCTGAGTGCTACCACACTTCTTACTCACCAAGGGGGTCACCGCCTTCAGTTTCCAGGTGGGGTCCAACCCCAGGGGTGCAGGAGCGATTGCTATGTCAGAGAAGTAAGGCCGTGGCCGTCTGCTTTCCCAGGTGGGGTCCGGGTCCCAGGGACCTAAGCGGAAGCGACGCTTTTTGTCTTAGAACACCGCCAACCGGTCCATCTTCCTCCTTCACCAAAACCTTGGTTCCTAATCTTGTCTGGGATACTAGCATGTTCCCTATTCTGATGGCGTTTCAGATTCCTTTTCTGGCCCTTGAAATCGCATTCGGGATAACCGCATTTCACCATCTAATGTTGTGGATAGGACCTCTTTCCACTCACCATTCCATCTATGCATTGATCCAACCCCAGCACCTAGGTTGTAAGTAGTGTTTCCATGGCATAGTCACCCATCCTTTAATTGGGCGCGAATGATCAATTCTGGTCGAAGCGCCCTAAAGCCCAAATAACTAACTAACTAACACCCATCCTTTAACCTACAATCCCCACCAAAATCGCCCGAGAATAAGCTAAGCTCTTATGTATTTCACCTTACCACTCGAAGGGGACACCAAGAACTCCGGCTAAAGAAGATCGGAATTCGTTCAGGTATATCCATTGTGAACTGTTTAAATGAACCTAAAACCACCTATAATTAAAAACTTACGTCGGAGAAAGCAGAGTAGATCACAAGATATCCGCTAGGGGTCTCGCCATGTGTTCACAATATTCATCAAATTCCTAATCCGATCATCATTACGGGGAAGATTTGGTTCGGCCAAGAGAGTCAAGATTACGTATAATTTATGTTGAATGAGAAATGTACTATGTTGTTTCTCGGGCGGCTTTATGGGCCAGGTTCCCACTGCTAAGCAGAGCTTATTGCATGAACCCTGACCCCACCACCCGATCTGTAAATTCGAGTTCAACGGCAGAATTTTGGCTGAGAGTTTAACGTGTCGGCAATGCACCGATACGCCCCCCTGGTAATTCGTCCCCGGCTTTATCGGGCCAATTGCCAACTGATCCTTGTAACCGGGAGCTAAATTCGAGCGCGTAAAGTGACTAGAAACTTGTTTTGCACATCACCTGTCAGGATGTAAGATTTTTAGGCCTCCTCCAACGCGGATCAACAGCTTGTGTAGAAAATTCGCTGCGACACGTCCACATCGCACAATCCTGATGTGAGACATACTTCGGTTACGGTTTTTAGCAGTCCATAAAATGAGCATAAAACGCCTATAGAGAAGTTGGAGGAGCGAGAGCAGGTGCTACAGGCACAGTGCAATCGAATCTTCCTGCATGTCAGTCATGGGTGCATTGCCTTTGGTGTTTATACAGGCACGTGCCTTCAGGAATGTATGCAGAGCTGAAGTGGTTTCGGATGCGATACACTCACCAAGTTGCATTACCAAAGCCATAAATATAAATCGCCATTCGTCCATGAGACAACTTGACGTCCCGGGATACCAACCAGGCACTTAAATCGTTTGCCGCCTGGGACGAACAGCAAGAGCCGGCTCCGCTGGAAATGTCGCTGGAAACCTCCACTTTTAATAAAGGTCGAGAGTAATTCAGGAAGAATATTGTCCTAAGGGTTGACAAATGTAAAAACAAATTGAACACACCTGGTTATGAGTGGGAAACTATAACTTGATAAGTCGTGTTCAACGTGAAACATTGTTCAAAATTTTCCTCGAGTGGAAATGCCTCTGCGAACCTCTTCCATTGAACAATAAGAGCATTTCATGAAGAATATTGGAAAGGTAGCTGATTGAAATGAAATTAAAAAGCCTACATGTGATTTTGAGTGCACAAATTAGAACGCAAGAAGCTATTAGAAAACAACGTAATTGTTTGCTGCATGTTTCAAAAGTGTGAAGGTCAGGTGGACATTTGTGAAGGTCAGGTGGACATTTGCACCACGTGCGTTGAAGTGTGTAGACTCGCTCTGACTCAGCCATCGCTCGAAATTACATAGGTGGAGTAACTATAAATAGTTGAGCTGTGTAGGAAATATACTGCATTTGGCTTCGTTATCTACCTACAATATTTTAACTACAACAATTAATTGCAATATTTGGATCAGAAATACATTATGGATTACACTCCCTCCCCACGTCTACCAGAAATCCACCAGAAGTCCACCAGAAATCCACCAGAAATCCACCGGGAGTCTACCAGAAGTCCACAAATGTATTATATGCAGCAGCCTACCGCAGGCCGAACATGCAGGTAGGTATGTACCCTTGAACCGTCTAGGCACGCTGGGGGCTGGTTTCATTCGGTAGCTCAAAGCAACCCTGATAAGCACGCATGATTTGCGTATGCGCTATTCATGCATGTTGCTTCACTTGTTTGTATGTTGTTACTCACGGTCATTCATGTGTTCAGGTTCATTCATTCATAGGCCGTGGACCGCATCCACGTTATGCATGCCACTAGGCTGGGCATTTCATAGGGTGAAAAGTTTTTCATTCATGATGATGTGATCTGTTGTTGAGTTTTCTACCTTCAGTAGCGGCGCGGGAACGGGGGGGGGGGAGCAGAAAGGGTAACGGTCCCTATACTCGGACGAGTCTAACCTTGAACGAATTTCCATACAACCCTATAACGTTGCATGGAAAGAATGGACGTCAAAAGCGCGCCTGTTACCCCAACTTTTGGACAGTTCCCGTGTGACTGGCATTGAGTGATCAGCTTAATAAACAAGACTATATTGGATAGTGGAGCATAAATAATTTTTTTGGTCATCAGTTTTTTCACTTTGCTCAGATTATTCATTTCAGCCTCAACACTCAGTAGTCGAAATTTTATGGCTGTCAACAATCAGCTATGCCATTGACTGGTTGCGCATGCTACATGGTAGGCTTACACTATTCAGCTATGCTCATTTAGTCGTTAAGCGTGCCGATATTAAATAAACATAGGAGCACAGTAAGCAAGATTTTGCTGGGAGGTTTCCATTGCTTTATCTGATGATAACGTCTGCTTACGCCTTTTATACACAGGGAGCCACGCATGGAGATGCAAATTCGTACTTCAGTTACCTGGCAAGATTTGCATGGAATGTCTTGCTGTCATTAGTTATCCAGTAGCACATGCGTCCAGCGCAGCAGCGATTAGCGTAGACTGAGCAGGGCGGGTCAGCCTACCCACCTACACGTCGCACCGCACCGCCACTGCCCAACTGATGTCACCCAGAGGCAGCCGAGATCACTCACGCACGCGGTGTCATGCCGCATCCTACCCACCCACACGCCGCGCACCACATCGCCACTGCTCAACTGATGTCACCCAGAGCCAGTCGAGACCACTCACGCACGCGGTGTCATGCCGCATCCTACCCACCCACACGCCGCGCACCACACCGCCACTGCTCAACTGATGTCACCCAGAGCCAGTCGAGACCACTCACGCACGCAGCGTCATGCCGTATCCGTAGATGACGCAAGGCGGTGCTGGAGATCTCTCACGAAGCCAGGGGATCCAAGTTTTCATTTTCAAGACATATTTTCAGATTTAATAGGGAAAATGACAAATTAGCATTCGCAGGGTACCAAACAAGGTGGGGTCCAGATTCGCAGACGTACCAGGGATATCCAGCTAAGGCGCTAGGTACACCTGGCAATTGAGAATCACAGTCTACGATCCTATCTATCTACGATCGTCGCACTCCATTCGGAGCACAGGATAGAGAAGAATAAGAAAAAGTTTAGCTAGCCACATTTCCACTCGCCTCAGCCCGCGTAGTAGATAATATGTAAGGGACGCTGCAACATACCCTATTCTCAACAACTGTCAACACTGGATGATAATACTTGATACTAGTTAACTGAGATATCGTGGCGACGCGCTGCACGCGCGTTTCTCCCGCTGCCAACCTGGCCACTACACCTGACAGATGCGTCTCCTCTATTAGTGCTTTTTTTCCGCCGGACCTTGCATGGACCATACGGCTGAAAAAAGAAGTCGAGACCATCGCACGCCAAAAAAGTAATACCACATCTAAGCAAACAATGTAGACAGAAAACGGAAGTAAGATGCGCTAATGTAAGGTTAGTGTTAGTCATGCTCTGCTTGAGCTGCTTCATAGTTGCTGAATCGATGACCAGCCGTGGATTGTCAGTCAGTCGTTTCGGTGCCCCTCCTCTTCCGTTTTCATAATAATTTGCATGGCTTGTATCATGCGAGAGAGCAAGAGAGAGAAAGAGTAAGTGAGAGAGAGAGAAAGAGAGAGAGAGAGAGAGAGAGAGAGAGAAAGAGAGAAAAAGAGAGAGAGAGAGAGAGAGAGAGAGAGAGAGAGAGAGAGAGAGAGAGAGAGAGAGAGAGAGAGAGAGAGAGATATATATATAGAGAGATAGAGAGAATATTTATGAAGAAGCTGTTTCTGTTCAACATAAGCTTTCAATTGAAATCAACAAGCTTCTGAAATGTCCTAGGTTCAATCATTTCAGTGTGAAGAAGCACTATGCAAGCTTCAGAGGAAGGAAATTAATAATTTGAATTTGATGAACATGATGCTCTGAGCTGCAAAACTACGTGGAAGGGCGATTTTTCAGACCTTTCACTTGCGCGAGGTCCTAAAATGTCTACAAATATATTTTTTTTCCTTGCTCAAGATTTTACTATTTCGCATAGATGATATTTCAGGTTTGCACAAAATTACAGCCTAAGTTGCGTTATGTTTTAAAACAGCTGCGGCACAACTATAATGTGAGTACGTAGTCCTAAGTGTTTATCTGATGTTCATAACGGATATAATTTACGCGACCGCTCAACTTGTTGCCATGTAATTGTACTTTGTTACTTTTTCTGCTCAGCTAACCGTCCAGCAGATGTTTTATTAAGAAGCAACACTGCACAAGAACATCACTTTGTTTCCGGACAAATCGTATTGCTGAATACAGTTCTGATATTCAACTGATTATGGATTGGACATGAACTGACTTTCTTGGATTCAGATTAGAGTGCGTCATGAGATTTCAATCTGCATTATGCTCTGGTGCCTGTACAGTGAGCATGCAGTTTCGGAAAGGATCTCCTGGTTTTTGCGACCAGCGTATCCCTATCGGAATCGATCAGAATGATGCGTGTCAAAAGGCACATATGTGAAGCCGAAACTAAGGTGCCGTGACGCAAAGATCAGAATTAATTGCAATAGTTTTCCGCCGGCCTGAGCTGCGCTGTCGCCACCCATCTGCACCGCACGTCACGAGCGGCAGGTCTGCGTCTCCCAGTCACTTAGCACAAGCGCTGCTGTCGGTCCTTGGGTGTGTCTTTGTGTTCGAATTTTGGGGCTAATTCCAGTATGCAGGGCCATATTTTTGATTTCCAGAAATATAGAGGAAACATTGAAGAGAATGCGTGCACCTCGAAGTAGTGTGGGGACATGAGTTTGTTTTCGAAATATTGCGGGGACATGTCGCCATCAACATCTCCAACCCACAGAATACGTCCACGCATGCCCTCGAGTCCTGTTACGTCTAGCCCTGGCACTGCGCGAGCCGGCAAACTCCCACTGTCACTGTGCTACTGGAACACCGAACCAACGTCCACCGCCTGCAGGCCGCAACGCAACTGCAACCGGAAGCGAGTGGCCATCACTCTGGCAAAACGGCCACTTGGTGCCGATAACAGCGTGCCGTCCGTTCGGCGCCGCCTTTGGCCCAGTGTCGGGGCGATAACAGCGTTTGGCCCAGTGTCGGGGCGCCGGTGTCGTCCTCTCAGTGGGACAAACGAGCCGCACTGACGCTCCGGGCGGCGGCGCTGCCAGCGCACAATACCCGGCCGCCGTGGCGCCAGCGGTGGAATTTAGACACTCGGCGGTGCGGCCATCAGCGGTCAGATCTGTCGTCCCGAGCCGCCCGATCTGCGCCATACGTAACCGTGATCCGCCAATTATCGATAAACGGGGCCAATCGGCACGGCCGCAGATACCATCTGAATGAAGCCTGGCGTACGGCTGTCGGGGCGGCGGGCGCACATCAATCCGGCCGGACTTGGACGCTGCAGTCAAGGGGCTAACAGCATGGGTAGATCTGTCCGGCCGGACGTGGACGTGGACATTGCAGTCATGGATCTGACGATAGGGATGGATCTGTCCAGCCAGGTGTCGACATGGACGTTGCAGTCTCGAATCTAACGGCCGGAATGGATCTGTTCAACCGGACGTGGACGTGGACGTTGCAGTTACAGATCTGATTGTCGTGATGATGGAACTGTCTGGCCGACGTAGCCGTGGACGCAGCAGTCTCGGATCTTACGGCAGGGATACATCTGTCCGGCCGGGTGTTACGTGGAAGTTGCAGCTTTGTACTCAGCGGATGGGATGTATCCGTCCGACCGGATGTGGAAACGATCATTGCAGACACGGACATGTCGGATCCGACTGGATGTATCTGTCTAGTAGTACGTAGTCACAGACGTGGGACACATCCGCCCAGCCGGACGTGGATGTGGAAATTGCTGTCGGCCCTAACAACCGAGGCAGATGTGTTCAGTAGAATGTGGATGTGAATACGGGACACATCTGTCGGGTCAGACATGGACGTTGGACGCCGCATTGACGACTTTTAACGCGCTTGCAACACATCTCACGGATGTGTAGTCACGGATCTGTCGCGGCGGACCCGTCTGTCCAGCCGGATGGGGATGTGGACGGTCGACTTTGCTGCTGGGACATCTCTGTCCAGTCGGGTGGACGAGAACGTGGGCTTATCTGTCCGGTCGGACGTGGACTTGAAGCGCGTAAGCATTGCGCTGATGGTGAGGTCACCCTTGGAGCTAGTTGTCGTACTTGCCCTGTGCTGTTGTACTCTCTCTGGCTGGTGGCGCCGAGTGATCACAGGCTTGAGACCCGGTCATCTGGAAATTTTCCCAGAACTGACATTCGGCCAACGGGCGCAATTTACGCCCTGTTTCTGGGCGATTGAATGCTTACGTGCACAGCAAAGGAACCCGTTCGTCCTGTGGCTGTACCTCCTGTAACTCGGGATGCGATATGCCTTCGTCCTGTGGCTGTACCTCCTGCAACTCGGGATCAGATACGTCTTCGTCCTGTGGCAAAGCTGTCATTGTTCGTAAATTCTAACGGAATGCACTATGAGTCACAGTGCACACAGTCGTCGAATACCAATTATTGACCTAGATTCACCGAATGTTTTCTTCATCCATCATCTCATCAAGCCCTCCTTGGGGAGCTGCCATGACACTCCAGCCCCCCGAAATGCTTCGCATCGTCCTAACCGTATAGACTAACCGCCTCAGTTTCCGAGATCCTTGTGGACATCATCCCTCCCCCTCCCTCGGTTGCGTGTTAAAGCTCTTCACATGCTGCACACGCAATGTAATCGATTAACCCGGGTGATTTCGTATAGTTTCTCATCATGGTTTATCTTAATAGTTGGATACCGAAAATGTTGAATAATAATCGTTAGTAAGCTCTCCAAATTCCTGCCTGGCCTAACACTTATTCCCCGTCGGAATGCGCTTCAGTTTTTTCCTCCACAGATCATTGTTCGGATTGGTGGAACCAGGTCAGAACTGAGACATTGTTCTGAAGGTGCACCTGACTTTGACTCGCGCTGTGCACCGATCCGATGGGCAATTGTTCCCGTCGACGACGGGTGATGTGAAACACATCCCCCGGTGTACTTGAGGTCCGCACCGGTGGAGGACTCCCCGCCGACACGCCGGCGAATATTTCCAGTCATCCCGCATTCTCACATGGCATGACACTCGGCCGCCTTTGTCCCGTAGGTGCATGATATTGTTGTCGAGAGGTGCTTCTAAAAGAACACGTCTGGTCTCCATTGTTGATAGGACGCCCAGACACCGACCCCACCGCGACGAGAGTGCCATACCAGCGCAAGAGGAACTGCATTGTGCCAGGCAGGGTCAGCTGCCCTGAACTCCCCCCTCTCCCCTCCTCGTCAGTAGCATCCGCCATTCACGAAAACGCAATATGAAAGTCACTGCAATCAGAGAATATCGACGCCGTGTAATTGTCGGATGCTTATCTCTGAGGCGTCTGATATGCCTAAGCTGTCGGCTGTTACTTGTTCATCCATCCATTTACCTCTTAGTTGTGTTTTCCATTCATATTAACCTTTCACTCTGATCTTTGCGCTACCCTTGTTCCCAAAATTACCTAATTCGTAAACTCAATATATTCGAGGATTAGATCACCGGCAATACAATAGCTCCAGGCCACGACCAGCTATCGGCCTATCACAATCAACTTCTCAACTGTTTCAATGTAGCTTCAGCAATGTCACGTGATCACGTACATGTGTTCCGCAGTTCCGCCAGACAGTTCCGTCAGTGCAGATCTGGTCGGCACGGTGACCTCTTGACCTTTCGGATGACTCAGCGCCCCGTACACACTACACAGTGATTGATCGGATCACACTGCGTCGGAGCACAGTGACCTCTGGTCGTGGTCGACTCGTCTGTCTGTCAGTTGAGGTGACACAACATCAGGGCAAAGTGACCAATCGGGTGGTCGGCATCAGGGCACCGTGACCTCTCTGGTGGTCGGCATCAGGACACAGTGACCTCTCGGGTGTCATGAAGTCAAAGCACAGTGACCTCTCTGGTGGTCGGCATCAGGACAACGTGACCTCTCGGGTGTCATGAAGTCAGGGCACAGTGACCTCTCGGGTGTCATGAAGTCAAAGCACAGTGACCTCTCTGGTGGTCGGCATCAGGACACCGTGACCTCTCAGGTGTCATGAAGTCAAGGCACAGTGACCTCTCTGGTGATCGGCATCAGGACACAATGACCTCTCGGGTGTCATGAAGTCACGGCACAGTGACCTCTCGGGTGTCATGAAGTCAAAGCACAGTGACCTCTCTGGTGGTCGGCATCAGGACACCGTGACCTCTCGGGTGTCATGAAGTCAGGACACAGTGACCTCTCAGGGGTCATGAAGTCAAGGCACAGTAACCTCTCTGGTGGTCGGCATCAGGACACAATGACCTCTCGGGTGTCATGAAGTCAGGGCACAGTGACCTTTCGGGTGTCATGAAGTCAAAGCACAGTGACCTCTCTGGTGGTCGGCATCAGGACACCGTGACCTCTCGAGTGTCATGAAGTCAGGACACAGTGACCTCTCGGGTGTCATGAAGTCAGGGCACAGTGACCTCTCGGGTGACATGAAGTCAGGGCACAGTGACCTCTCTGGTGGTCGGCATCAGGACACCGTGACCTCTCGGGTGACATGGGTCGGGTAGCACTGCACTCCTACACAACACCAGAGCGGTGTCGTGTTGCCGCGCCACCACCGCCGGCTCCCGTCCTAACTCTCTGACGCGCCACATTCAGCCGCACTTTTCCAGCTGAATGAGCGTCGTGTGTGGGAGGTCTTAGGTGACAAGTGCGCCGCGGTCGGTACAGCTGCCGCCTCTGTCTCGGCTTTGTCAACCGCCACAATGGTAACGTCGTGCTGTCGTGAGGCGCTGCGCAGAGAGACGCTTGCCCCTGCTGGCCGCCATAGTGGTAACGTCGTGGTGTCCTGGTGCGCCGCGCAGAGAGAGAGAGAGAGAGAGAGAGAGAGAGAGAGAGAGAGAGAGAGAGAGAGAGAGAGAGAGAGAGAGAGAGAGAGAGAGAGAGAGAGAGAGAGAGATGTCTGCCCCTGCTCGGCCACCACTGAGGCCCGTTGCAGACACGTGTCAGATGTCACGTGAGACGTGCGTCAGATGTGTATCAGATGTCACGTGAAACGTGCGTCAGCTGTGTATCAGATGTCACGCGAGACTTACGTCCGACATGTCAGATGTCGCGTGGATGGTGTGACGAATGTCGCGTGGTATGTCTCCAGCATGTCAGTTATCGTGCAAGACGTGTCAGATATGCAGCGGGTCTTGAGTGCGGCGTGTGGCAGATATTTCATATGCAGGCATGAGGCTTGTTGATATGTCAGATGTCGCGTGAGCCAGCGTCATCAGGTCATGCGTGTTCCAGCTTGTGTTAGATGGTGTGATGATGCTGGTGCTCAAGCTACTGCCCTCGTGAAGTGCGTGAGTTATGCCCGGTAACACATGGAAGAGGACAAAGGCAAATGTTGCTAACATCTCATGTACCAAGACCTCTTCACTAGCATTTTGACACGTCATGTGTTTGCTAGAGAAGACGATGCCGGAGCGAGTCTACACACTCGTCTAATACAGCAAGAGTATGTCAGCCTGACGGCCCGACCCATTCCGATCCGACAAAATGGTATTCACGTCCTTGGAACTTAAAGACTTGATTTTTGCATTTTTCACACCATACTCTCGTCGCTGAGAAGGAGACCCGAGGAGCTGTTTATCCACCACAAAATATTACGACGTACTTTTTGTGATTTAAACTGATCCAGTTTCACCACGCAAAGAAAAGCTCGTGCGGTGAAACGTAGTTGAGATAACTTACAAAAAAGTGCGTCATTGCGTTTCTGTCACGGTGGTGAAGCAGAACTCAACTTTTCAAATTCTTAGTCTTACCAGCTTTACGTACAGCTCACCAATACCTTCCATCCATGGCCAATGGCCATCGTTGACCATGCCTTCAGCATCCAAAAGATTAGTCTCTTCATTTACCTCGAGCCAGATTTAATAATATTATTCGTACTTTATAACCTTACTATAGTGAGGTGAAAAAGTCCAAATAATATTATTATATCATGCTCGAAAGCCCTGATTGAAAGCTTGGAACGAAAGCTCCGACTGTTGCACGACATATATGTCGTGCAACAGTCAGAGCTTTCGTTGATTTTTTCGAAAGTTTTCCGTCTATGTTTTCATCTTGCATGTTGACTTAGAATCGCATATGCATACCGTATTTCATATTTATATGCATACTAAGTCAGGCCAGTAGGGTACCGAAAGGGGAAAAAGATCCAGTTTCCTCCCTTTCTCCCTGAGAGGTGGTGGGCTCAAAAACATTGCGCCGAGACTCGGAAAAATCGCGCCGGACCCCGATAAAATATGCTGGGGGCTCAAAACTCACGCCGAGATCGCAAAATTATCATGGACCCGAAACAAATTACTCTGGTGAACTACAACATAAACAGGGACCCCCTAAGAATGAAATCGGGCCCGGAAAATCGCTCTGGAGCACCAAAAGTCGTATCAGACACCAACAACTCGCATAGCGCCCCGGAGACAGGCGTGTCTGGGCCCCGAAAATATGGTGACGGTGCTCCAAATATTGCGCTGCGGTCCCAAAATATCGTGCCGGTAGACAGAAAAATCGAACCGGGGAAGGGGGGAGGGGGCTCGAAAAATCACATTGAATCCAGCAAAAGTGACATCTGTTCAAACAAATTCAGACGAGGTACCGAAAAATCGCTCTGAAGCCACTAATAAACGGCGCTGGGACCCAAGTTTTTCCCTCGGATACATTAAAAATTCCCGTTGGTGGCCCTACAAATTCACGTCGGGGCCCAAATAAATGTAGCGAGGCACTAAAAGCACACAGGAAGTCCGAACACGCGCCGGTGTCTTCCAACACTCATCGGGTCCGGGACAGAATAGATATGGCTGTAAAATATACGCGGGACCCTAAAAAAACGCCCGTGAACCATAAATAACGCTGGATGCCCTCAAAACGCACCCGAGTCGTCAGAATACTGGGACTGCAAAGACGGCATGAGGGCCCAAAAACAGGCCGGACCACAAAAAGCGAAATGCTTCTTTACAACAAAATCACGCGTCCGGGCACTAAATAAGCACATCTAGGCCTGGGAAAATGCGCCGGCCATTCACAAACACCGTGGGTACACAATAAAGAGACAAGGCCTTAAAAACATTTGGATCTCAAAAATACGTCGGGGTCCTAAAAAATGCGCTATGCCTCCAAAACACATTAGTGAGCGTAAAACAAGGGGCCCAAAAAAGAACACTGAATGGAATCAGCGCCTCGGTTCGGTAATCAATTTGGAAGCATATTTAAACGAAACGATGCAGTACGTCAAAATTCAGCGGTATTCGGATTTCTTCTGCACCAGAAAATCTTGGAAGAAGATAAATAATCTTCGAGTTGAATTCATCGAATTTTTATCAAGAATCCCCAGGGCGTCGATACATACCTCAGTGGTTAAGCTGAGCGTCTGGCGCGCCAGATATACGGGATTCGATTCCCCGTGATGCCCGTCCTTCCTGTCAGGGTGAGAGGTGAGCAACGTCATACGGCCCGAGCTGCTGAGTGCGTCGTAAAGCCACAACCAACCTAATGCATCCTCATACGAAGCATTCCATGACGGCAAATATGCCATAAGATCATCATATGGCAGCAATTAGCAAAACGTAAGGGGCATAGAGGAAACCGCAGAAACGGCAGAAGCGCACTAAGTGTGGCTAATGCGACGAATGCACATGACGGGTGCGTGCTGTATACCTGCACGAATGCTGACGTGGTTGTGACCTGGGGTTGTAGACTGAAATGCATGAAATCTGGAAAATTCACATTGTGAAGTGATTTGTTCAGGTGCAATGTGAGCAATGCGAACTGAATTATCAAGGGATACCAGAAAAACAACCTTTGAGCAGGGGAAGGGGTTGAAATCCGGTACCTTAGAAACGATGGGGTAAGTTGGTTCCCAATCCGCTTTCCCACCTCCCCGTGACGCAAATCCTATGCACGCTATTGATAACGCTGCATAGTTCCTGGTACGTGTTTGGAAACATTGATATGGGAGCTGAGGTCGGGGCCATGCCCCTCTTCCAAGCCTGGTTTTCGGGAACCTTGGCCATTCACCCATGGACATTGTAGTTGCTCCCACCCACCCCACCCACCCTCTCTCTGTCTCTCTCTCTCTCTCTCTCTCTCTCTCTCTCTCTCTCTCTCTCTCTCTCTCTCTCTCTCTCTCTCTCTCTCTCTCTCTCTCTCTCTCTCTCTCTCTCTCTCTCTCTCTCTCTCTCTCTCTCTCTCTCTCTCTCTCTCTCTCTCTCTCTCTCTCTCTCTCTTCTCTCTCTCTCTCTCTCTCTCTCTCTCTCTCTCTCTCTCTCTCTCTATCTCTCTCTCTCATTCTCGCTATTTCTCACACGTTCATATGATGATTTCTTAATGGAAATAACCGAGAAAATGAGATGGTTCCGAGGGATATTACGATATTTATGTCCACCCTCCCCATACAACGCCTAAACGCCTATATGTTTCATGGTCAGTTTCAAATATATTGAGATATATATTCCTCTCGATCTCAACTGTGATGGGGCTCATAGGCGCTGCCAAAGCGGGGGTACGGGGGACGCGTTCCCTCCAAACCTCGTGAAATTTAGTACTATGCCTATCGTGTTGCATGAAATAAATTGACCTTACGTCCTGTCGTCCCCCTATCCAAAATCGTTAGCAGTATCTGTTTTAACACGTGCCAGAAATGTTCTGATAAACCCATTGCATGGGCATTAGCTAAGGTAGCAGACGCCACAAGCTGCGGGAACTGTTCCGATGTGTTTTGTTGTAACACTTGTCCAGTGCCCATGACGAACAGGGATATATCGGGCACAGAGGGGAAGTGCTGTCGCCGTCCTCGCTGTCGTCCTCGCAGACGATCCCTCAGCCTCCCCCCCCCCACCCACCCACAACTGGCGTGACACCGGTAGCCGCCGCTCAGCCGTGACGTCACGCCGCGTCACGTGACGCGCCGGCAGCCACAGAGCCGCCTCCTGGAACAGAGCCGGCGCGAGCAGCCGGCTGTCGGGCCGCCGCGGCTCGTAAACCAGTGCCGTACATCGAGATCAATAACGGCGCCGTATATAGTACCCGTATGCGGCGCGTTTTCACCTGCCGCCGCGGCAATGATTGGCGAGACGGCACCTGACGAGCGCGCCGCGGCGGATTCGCCGCGCCGCTGCAGAAGCGGCGCGCGCGCCGCGTCAGCGGCGCCGCATTAGCATGCGGCACGTGCCGGCCGCCGGCGGTAGGTGGAGACGGAGCCGGCGCGGGCTGCCCGGCGGCCGCTGCCGGCACAGCCGAGTCAAGGTCGAGCGGCTCCGCCGACGGCGGCCGGCGGCGCGGACACCAGTCGGCGACACTCCGTCGCGCCGTGGTCCCAGATCTGGCCGCGAGCGGAGCCGAGGAAACTCCACCGCCGATCACGGAGCAAGGCAGCACCAGAGGCGACCTTGGAGAAGGCGGAAGACCTGACCTAGGACATGCGGGCTGTCCGTCTTGTCCGTGTCTCGGCACCTGAATAAACATGGCGCCGTCGGAAGGGCAGATCTGATGGCGTGTTAGACTGTGGACAGTTGTCGTTTCATTGAGGAGCATTGGTGCAGCCAGAGTTCCGATCTGCCAGACACCAGGGTGGATCTCACTGAAAGGGTAACATGAACGAAACTTGGGTTGGAATTAGCTGATCTGTCTGACGTAATTCCATTCCCTGTCCAATTCACTCACCTACAGTCACAGTCCCTTATCACAGTCCCCTGTCACAGTCCCCGGTCACTCACAGTCCCCTGAGGGACTGTGAGTAACCAGCACACTGCAAGGTTTCCTTTTCATGGTTGCAAATCATGAAATAGAAAAGTTGTAAAGAGAAATGTAAACCATGCGATATTACTAACGTTATAATTCATGTTACTGTTAGTGAATACGGTGCATGTATTCGAGGTCATAGCTAATTTGAGCGAGTAATTAGAGTAGGTTTCGAGGAAAATCGGTTTCAGCCCCATCACGGGATCGTCATCAGTTCTTTTAATTCTGGCAAGCTTAACAAATGACAGCATGTTCATATTTGAATTATAAGTACATATAACATGGCCAGCGCACCACGACACTTCTGTGATACAGTTCACATAAACGCGGCCGATGATGACACGATGGCACCACTTCCCTCACCACCCATTCCTCCCCCAAGGGGGGAGATGGGTGGTGAGGGAAGTTTGCTCAAACCATCTTTGACTACACCCTCCAATGAACCCTGATTTCGGTTACTACGTTATAATATATGTGCAGTAAACGTCCACCATAGATGGGCAACCTAAAGACATTTGAATAATTGTGTTTTAACAGTGAGCCCATACGAAGTCGCCGGTATGAGATGGTTTCCAATGTAATTTTACAGCTATACCAAGTATATCTCTGTGCGGTGTTGTCCTGATATTCGTGTACTTCGCTGTCGTCGGTATGCGTTCACTAAGAATACCGACACCTCTTGCAAGTGAAAGTGATGGGAAGCACCCAACCTCCTTCTGAAGTGACGACCACCAGTGCGGATAAATGAAATCACCTCGGAATTCGTCCTCCACAGGAGCGGTGCTACCGGTTTGACAGGGTAGGAACCAGAAGCCCAACGGCCGGCAGACGCCAAGACAAGAGGCGCGTCACATTGTTCATGCGGATACATAGCAGGCACTCCTCAACTGGGTGTACTCCAACAGGAACTCCCATAATTACTGCATGTCAATGGGAGAAACACTCAGGCGAGAACGGAGCGACGTCGGAGTTCCATCAGCGACAACTGGGATATTCTCCCGCCCCTGCTCAAGAGCAGGGGCCCGCGATCCCAAGCGATCAACTTCCGATAAAAATGCACATTCCATCTATGAAGGCTTACACATTTACTTTCTGAATAAACTCATGGAATCCTTCGTGATCTGAAGGGAATATTCGTAGCATCACGCCTTCCGATAAGCAGTCTGAGTTTCAGAAAAGCTTGTAATTTCTTGCGAAATCAAGGTATTAAGGTGTATTTAATAACGCTTGTGCACGTAAAGCACTCGCAATATGCATTGGGCTCGAACATTTCTGAGGACGGCGGTCTGCCACTTGGGGTCTTCTGGTCCTTCCTCATAGGTGGAGACCTCAAACATTTATTGGTGTTGCCAAACGTCATTGTCAGTCCATTCTCTCCATTCATGAACATGATGATGTTCAATGCCTGATGTTCAATTTATACATTATTGATGTTGTATTGCAGGGGCGGCGGTACATATCGCGGCAAGTGGAGGGGGAGAGGGGCGCTGTACTTGGACATCTATTTCGGTAGCGTGGTAGCTGGCGTTGGCCACAATTTGTTATCACTCAGGCAACTCATTTTGTTTCGACGCATGGTCAGCTGGGAATTGTGCTGTCTGGTGGCAAGGCGATGCCACGGATTGTGGATCGGGGACGAGAAGAGCTTAGGTTGATTTTGTCGTGCATGGCCATAGGTGTACGAAGTAATTTCCGAAATTCAATATAAGCCTCTCCACTTATAAGGAGGGCGTATTTTAGCTACTTGCAGCCTTCGTTTATACGATCAAATTTTCCACCAGTTTTTCGGGGACGAAAAATATCAAAACTTATTGAGCTCTGATTGTACTTCTGGAAGTTAAACAATGTGCTTGTGGTTTCTGACAAGTATCTTGTTTATGCAATATCAATATCAATGATCAATGCACAGTGCCGAAAGAAGCTAAATCACTTCTTGCCAGCGGTCAAACTAGAAATGACCAAGCGGCTCACTCATGGGTGTCACTTTATCTAGTTGGTTGGGGGGACCAAATAACCTTTTTGATGGCCAAGGCTTCCCCGAAAAACATTTGCATCTAGCGAACACCCCTGATTTGTGGTTAAAAATCGATGATTGAGGGGCCAAATCAATGATTGAGATGTGCCGGTGACCCCCTTAGCATATACAAGAAGACACCTCTGGAATTACCACGGTCTCAGACTGACAACCTAACGCTAGAGCAGGGTTTAAGTACTGGCGAAGCACCTGCCAGCTTGCGATGGGACAAGCGGGAAATCCTCGTTTGGGCAATTTCCACGCATCCCACTACCATGCTGGTGCTATAATTATATAACATATGACTATCTCTGCTGGCTACAGAATAAATGTTTGCTTTAGTGTCATTATTAACCCTCGCAAGACCGGGGAGGGAGGGTTGCAACCCTGCTCCCAGGGGCTTTTGCAGCATAAATGAAAAACAGCTTGCCTGAACGCGCTGCAGTTTTTGGTAGCTTGTGGGGCGTTGCGCGCAGGGGTCGCGGCCAGGATTTTCTCAAGGAGGCCCAACTACAAAAATAAATCTTATGAAGACTACACTCGCTAAAAATGTCTGGTGTGGTGTGGGGAAAATCGCAATATTTCGGTGAATTATTGTAATTGTTTGAGTAAGGGCGCTGAGGACATTCCACTTGGCTGCGCCTCCGATTGCGCGTCTTTTAATATACAATGTTTGTTTTAGCTATTGTAGTGTTCTAGTTGCGGTAGTTTTTAGGGAAATCTGTAAGTTTATGCGGAACGCTTTGACCCCGCGTGCCTGGTACCGTAGCTAAGTTCTCGTTTTTCATCGGGTATATTACAGGAATGGTCGGATAAAATGAATGCAACTCTGCGCGGACCTGTGGACGTTCATGGCAGCATTTTGGCATGAATCTTGTTGCCGGGTCAGATCAGGTTACTGATCTGAGATGATTGTGCGTGAACACGTTCAGGGGGATTTCCGCAGGCTGCTCACTTTGTGTGGTTCGGATCCAAATGGATGGCGAACTAATACCCGTTCGTGATCGTCGGGTACCTATCTTGCCACTTCAGGTGTTTTTGCGGACAGCTGTGTGCCTGGAGAATATAGGCCATTCGGGCACCGCTCTTCGTAATATGCAAAGCATCATTGGCTGCATATGCTCCTCTCCCGACAAGAAAGGCGTCCTTCTGGGTAGCTGGGTGCTTTGAAAATGCTGGAGCCCTCTTGGACCAACCCAACCACTGCTCGCTTCGCAGTCAGACGCTTCCTTGGGCCAGGTAATGCCCCTGTTGAATTAAAGGGGTCGTTTCAGATAGTTAGCACCCTTGGTGCTATGCACACACACACACACACACACACACACACACACACACACACACACACACATATATATATATATATATATATATATATATATATATATATATATATATATATATATATATATATATATCAGTGTGTGTATGTGTGTGTGTGTGTGTGTGTAGGTGTGTGTGTGTGTGTGTGTGTGTGTGTATGTGTGTGTGCAAATGTACATGCAAATTACACTGTGATAAAATACTTCATGGCTCAAGTGTGTGAGTTTGTCAGCGTGATCTGTAGCCTTCAATGTTCCTCATTGTTCAGCTATAGCTGGTAACATGACCTATGGGTTTACGCAGCGTGTATCAGTTTGTAGCAATAGGTTGGTGATGACTTCGGAAAATTCCGGTTTCACATATGTATCCAGCGTGAGGCGGCACTGAGCTGCACAGCTGTACACCACACACGCAAGCTGTATAGGTGTGTTTAATGTTTATATTTGTTGATGTGTGAAGTGTATGCATTCATGTGGACTTAGCGTCCGCAATACCTACCCATATCTATCTATCAATATACTGATAAATTTATATTATTATATTATATTACATCGTTGAGCATCTACATTCATAGCAGTTGAAACAAAGGGCACTACACCACACATGAACACATTTCGGCCATTTCTGTCCAGCCCGTGACCTCACAACGAATTGGAACATTTGTGCAACACAACACTCAAGATCAGATGGCTAACATTCTCATCCTATCACGTGCCTCGAACATCAAAAGGCTTGTATTTCAGTAATATGCCGTTTTAAGCACATACTAAAAATAGGCCACGATAAACTAGCGAAAAAAACAACTATGCATGCCTGATCTAGAACGGATATGTAGAGTTTTAGGGAATACCTTTTTCTAATGCTTACTTCCAAAGATATAGTATCGAACTTAATTTGTGCACTTTTTAAATCGCATTGTGACTGTCCCGAAAGTTAAAATGGGTCATGTGACCTTAGGTCACGATATCACGGTTTCATATAGCCAATAAACGAAAATTCTGAAATAGCCAAAAGATGCAGTATATTTTTGTTAGTTCATCGATAAATACTTTTGCATAATTTGGATTGTTTTTCATTGAGTTAAAGACCTCCAAACGCACTTGTTAGGCGACATCTAAAAAATGACCGAGGCTATATCTCCTTGGCCGTCAACATGCTCTTTCTAAAAATGGCACAGTTGTATTCGGCGCATCAGACAACTCTACACGATTATTTTCATGAAAATATAAAATATGGGTGTCGATTTGTCGATTTGTCGTGTAATGGGCCATCTGAACTGCGTCCACTGTCACTATGTTGCGAGTGTTAGCTCGTCCTTCGTCTGAACCGCTCCACAACTCTCCGTCATCTACCTTTCTCCTCGCCGTCACTCTCTTTGTCCAAGGTTTGTCTGTATTTCCGTGCTCCTCATCACTCGCCACATGCTAGCTAGCAGCTGTACGTGGCTGCTAGAAATTCGTTATGGGAACTCAGCTTCAAATGTTGACAGCAGTGGTGTAGAAACACACAATGAGTTTCTCAATTTATATCGGCCGCCACTGTCAGTCGGACAACAATCCGCCGGTGTCCGTATGTGGATATACTCGTGAAGCTACACACGTTGCACATCATCAATGTCTGTTCTGGCGAAGGAGATTGCTGGCTTGTTTGTATCTGAACTACTCATTCAGTGTCCTGCTGCATTGCTCCAGTATACCTAAAGCGGCGGTCCGCTTATCACGTCTGCATTTGACTCCGGTTTTCAATTACCGCATGGAAGTTATTTGTGGTACTTAGTATAAATGTCATAGAGTAGCCCGTGCTGTGGGGCTTCTCTCTGCTGCCCAGCTTGTCCGCTGTGTACTGTAGCATGTCCGCCCCCCGTCGATGACCCCCGGCGAGTGGTCAGACGCCTCGTCCGCCGCCAGTCAGGGGGCGTGCAGCCGAGATTGGCACTCCAGGCGGCGGCGGCTCCAGGTGTAGCGCCAGCACCTGCACCACACCGCACCTGAGTACCCTCATGTGATCCGCAGCGGTGATAACGGCACTGGCTCGTGCCGCCCCCCTCCGTCGACTGTGGTCGGCGGGTGCACCGGTCCGAGAGCTGGACGTGGACGCCGTTCGCTTCCGGTGAGACTCGGACACATACAGTGGGCGGTGCGACTGGGCTGCCAAGCGCGGACAGTATCACGCTGAGCCGACGTGATGGTGGCTCACCGCCGCCAATGACACCAAATGACACCCTGTCACACACCACTCGGTCGGCAACCTCAACGGCACCGGTGGTCGCTGCCGCACGGGAATGCAAAATATTCACCCGATTAGAGCCAGGAAGGGGTGTTTGCTGTCGGCATCGTTTAGGAAGTTTCTGCCCCGTCTTGAGTCGGGATTTTACTCTCA
Organism: Ashinkailepas kermadecensis; assembly: GCA_034440615.1. Taxonomy (NCBI): domain Eukaryota; kingdom Metazoa; phylum Arthropoda; class Thecostraca; family Neolepadidae; genus Ashinkailepas; species Ashinkailepas kermadecensis. The sequence goes on along the minus strand of JAOTOM010003101.1, from coordinate 78,257 downwards.
CCTCCTAAGGTTGTTCCGCGATAGTAAAACACGGGCGACGTGCAGCACCGGGACATCTTCAGCACTTTTGTCTTAATCATTTTTTTTGCGTCTGATATGACAATTTCAACATCGCGTCATACAAGGTCATTGACCTAACTCGGGTCAAAGATAACGACCTAAAAAATGTTTCAGAATTGATAACGCATGCAAATGGAACAAAAACTTGAAATACAACTTGCTAAGTGAGTGTAACTTGCTGGTGCTTGCAAAACCTATATCTCGGATTGCGGGGGGGAGAGTGATTTTTGTTAGTCGTGTCGGACGATAAAGGTCATTTGCGCCGCCTTTAAAGCGAGTACGTTACACGTATATTTATAAAAGCGAGTGTTTGAGATCAAGGTGCAAGCAAATGGACATTTCCGTCAAGGGAATTTTTCGTTATAGTTTGTGCGATATTTTAGGTGCTGAAGGCGGCGGCTGGGTTGGAGACATCTCCCTGATGTCTAAATGGTTTTAATTTTAATTTACTCCTCCACAAAATAATTTGTAGTTTGGATGGGGTGGGAGTGTTTTGAGGGTGGCGAGAAGTTGATTTTGCCAGGGTGCCGGCTTTAGCATATTCTTATCGAAGAGCACCGAGGGATCTCTTCCGTGCGAACAAGGAGGTAATTGTCCACACCGCCTATCACGCCGGCCGCCGCGTGTTAGTTATTAGTAGCGGGTTAGTCTAAGCATGCCATGCAGGGTTGTCAGTTGGGTTAGTAAGGTGTTTTGCAATTCGGCTCTTCTACGTCCGCTGTACCTCTGGGTAGCCGTTTACGTTATGAGTTGCAAGGCAAATCGGCTCATCTACGTCCGATGGCTACTCTGGGTAGTCGTTTTACGTTATGCAAATTTTTTATTTTTAGTTTTCATGTTTTCCTAAAGCAAGTTGGCTCATCTACTTCCGACAGCACCGCTAGGTAGCCATTTATTTCTAATTTGGAAGCAAGTCGGCTCATGTACGTCCGACGCCATGCGGGGATGGCTATTTACGTGTTTCCTACGAGTGTTTCGCGGTCATGCATTGCGAGTTGATGTGAGTGTTGGTGGTGTGGTGCCTACAGTGCTCCTGCTAGTTTTGTGGCCTACAGATATTCAAATAGCAATTGAAGGAGTTATGGGTGCTTGTCACCGAGAAGCGATGGAAGCGATAGGGTGATGCCCTCTCTTTGGCAGAATGCCTTACGTAGTTGTCTTTGAGAGCTAAAGCTACTCTAGCAGTCTAGCAGGATGTGGCCTTTGCTTAACGTGGTGTTGCAAGTGCCGCAGTGAGGTGTTGTATATTGGTCACCCTCTAATTGAGGCTGTGTTAGTTTTGTGCAATCAGTTCTAAGTCTAGTGAGGATGACCTCTTTTTGTCGGTGAGATTGATTTGATGTGTTGCATGTGCCTACCGTTGGTTTAATTGCGTGGGTGTCGTTGGATTTGTGTTGTGTTGAGTTGTGTTGTGTCCATGTGTTCTGTTGATGTTGGCGAATGTGGCGTTGTAGGAGTGTTTTGCAATCGTTTACCGAATATTCTACGCTAGGGTAAGTGTTCAATGCTAAGGCTTGCTTTGCGAGCCGGTCTGCTTCTTCATTACCTGGGATGTTGGCGTGGCCCGGAATCCAGAGGAAGGAATAGTTCATGTTTACGTTATGGGCCACGATTTGTTGGATTCTGTCAATGACGTGATGTGGACAGTCGTGGGTGTTGCTAATTGACTGGAGGACGGATTTGGAGTCTGAGCAAATTACTACGTTTCTAGCTTTACGCGTCATGAGAATGGAGATGGCGGCGAGAATAGCCATTGCTTCAGCGGAGTAGATGGAGAAGTTATCCGGTAGACGCTTGGAAAGTCTGAGACCTGGTCCAGTGATGCCGATGCCTACCTTAGCCTCGTGTTTCGTCGACCCATCCGTGAATACGAGTGATTTGTGATTGTTGTCATCGGCGAACTTGTGGAAGATGCCAAGAACTTCCGCCGATGTGATAGTGGATTTCTTCTCCGAGAACAAGCAAGACATTCAGTCAACCTTTGGTTGACTGAAAGTCCAGAATGGCCTAGTGGGTGGTCGAGCTGCAGTGGATGGCATTGCGAGGTTAAGATCTGAAAGAGCCGTGGCTATTTGAATGCTATATGGTGGAAGTTTGCGCCAAAATCGTCTCTTGTCGTATCTGTCAGGCGTAAAGCAGCGCTGTGCCGGATGATTTTTAATGGATTTGATTTTGATGTGGTAGCGGCACAGCTGTTGTGTCCCCCTGAAGTGGAGTGGGGGCGTGTTTTAGTCCACTAGAAGACTAGCTATCGGTGTGGTGCTGAGGGCACCTGTGGCTGCTCTGATGCACTTGTGTTGGATGATTTCTAACTTTCGGCTCTGACTTTCTGAAATGGTGGCAAAAATGAATCTGTTGTATTCTAGGATGGGTCGTATGATTGATGTATACAGTCGCAGTAGTGCTTTCCTGTTTCCGCCCCATTATGTGCCTGCAAGCGCACGGAGTATGTTGACGCGCTTCGCGCTTGACGCGCTTCGCGCATCGCTTCGCTCATCGCTTCGCTCATCGCTTCGCGCATCGCTTCGAGATGGAGGTGGTGTGGGTGTTGAAACTGAGTTTTTCGTCTAAATGCACTCCTAAAACCTTGAAGCTTTTCACCTGTTCGATGGCTTCGCCACCAATTTTAAGTAGAGTTTTGGGTGTGGGGCGGAGACGACTATATGTGACGGTGGCCGATTGTTCTGCGGACAGGGTGAAGCCCCAAGTTTTGCACCACTTTGCAGTGTGGTCTAGTCCTGCTTGAATGTTTTTTTTTCAGCTTTAAGGAAGCATTGTTATGTTGTCCAAATAGCTATGTCGTCCGCGAAAAGTGAGTATTGAAGTGAAGTGTCCGTGTGGCCAGCAAGTATGTCGTTGATCATGATGATGAAGAGGCTCGGTGAGAGCATGCTCCCCTACGCCAGGCCCTGCTCCTGAGTTGTGGTGTTTGATGTGACACTGCCGCATCGGACCTTAAGGGTCCTGTCTCTGAAGAAGTTGAGAATGAAGTGTGCCATGTGTCCGCGTAGGCCTATCTTGTGAAGTTTGTGTGTCAGTGCGGACTTGTGTACTCGGTCGAATGCGGCAGTGATGTCTAAGTAGGCAGCTATTGTTGTGCGTTTGATGCGTAGACCACTTTTGATGTCATGCACTAATCTAATGAGATTGTCTGTAGTTTATTTTTGACGCTGGAGGCCGCACTGAAATTCGTCGAGCAGGTCATTGTGTTCCAGAAATTGCCTCAAACGTGTGTTGACCATGTGATCGACCAACTTGCTAGCACAGCTAGTAAGTGAGATGGGTCTATAACCTTTTGGGTAGAGTGATCTTTGTGCGGCTTTGGCAATGGAATTACTACGCTCTCCCGCTGGATGCGGGAAAGGTGTCGCTTTGGTACAGTTAATTTATGGTCGCCAGTAGGTACGTTAGGGAATTTTTGCTAAGACGTTTAAAAAACTGGCAATGGATGTCGTCCGGCCCAACCGACGTATTTCCACACTTGCTGAGGGCAAAGTGTAATTCGTGCATAGTAAACGACTGATTGTATATTTATATATTGCTAGAGCAAAAATTCGCTTTGGAGACAAGAACGTCTAGAGCGCTTACTATAGTGGTGCCGTAGTTGCTGTTGCCAGATAGGCTGGCGTAGTGTAGTTTAAAGTGGTCTGCGACTTGTTGTGGGTCAGTGATGTGCTGTCCTTTCACCGTCAGCTGGGGGAAGGGGCCTGGTGGTGGGCGTTTCAGGTTGAAACGCTTCACCAGTCCGGGGTCTACCATGGCGTAGATGCCTTTTTCCTAGGTTTGTTGCTTTTTGGGACTGAGTCTCGTGCTGCTGAGCTGATGGCCCTTAGGATTTTCTCGATTTTTCTGGTCTCTGAAGTTGCTAGGTTGAGGTCCACCTGATCCTCGAATGTAGCCCAGTCTGCTCTTTTCAAGTTATAAGATGGTCTAAATAGCTTAGTGTGGTGGATAGCGTCCGTGCTGAGCCTAATTGTGATTGGGTAGTGGTCGACCAGCCCGTGAACGTCTGAAACTGACCAGAAAAATAGTGAGAAAGTCGTTGGGAGGAGCACGTTAAGTCAATGCAACTGTCCAATCCTCCTAAGGTCGGGTTGTAGTGGGTGGCGGCACCGGTACTAAGAAGTACTAAGTTGTGGTCCGAAATAAACTGGTGAATTTCGCGCCATCTAGCGTCAGTCTGGTCGCTTCCCCAGGAGGGGTGTTTAGCATTAAAGCTTCCATAATGAGAACTGATGGAGGGGCCTGAAGCAGCAAGTCGCTCAGCTCCTTTGGTGTGGGGGTTTCAGCTGACGGCGAGATGTATAGTGAGATAACTGTGGTTTGACAATGGGCTATTTTGAGCCTGACTGCTACGCAATTCATATCTCGAATTTGTGTTTCAAGTCATATCAATGACCTGAGATCACGACCAATTGTGGCCAGTTTGGGCTAACCTTCTTACTTTTGTCATGTGCATGTTCTTCTAACCGTATTATACTTTGGTATGCATGCAGAAGCACCAGGATAATTTCCTAATCCAATTTGCTCGACCTCCGTCAAGTTACCTGATATCAGGCGAAGAAAAAGTACGGAATGGAGGCTAAACCTATTTAGACACTGCTGTTGTATGGTTCATTTCGGGTTTTCATGGCCTAAGTGGTTTCAAAAGTGCATTGCACGACCTTAATTACCTTCATGTGCAGACATTAAATGTATTTAAGCACCTGTTTTTGAACACATTTAATTTTTTTAAAAGTTGTTTGAAAATAAAAAGTGAAACCATTTCGGGCCCTATTCATCGAGGGCTTTAGATTATACCCACTGGTCAAAAGCACTGGTAGAGGTTCCGAAGTTCCAAGGTAGAAGGTAATCTTTTCCACGTGGGTGTCATCACGAGGTTATTTTTTCCACGTAGTTGTCATCATTGGCCTGAATTGCCTAAATACAGATAACTGCAAACTAAAGATAAACTACTTTTAGGTTGAAGTCAATCGAGATAGTGCTGATGCTAACATCATACCAGCCACGATAAGAACAATCTCTTTGGGAATCAGCAACCTTAACCAGCTGTAAACCGACCTTATTTGAGATGGAGCCGCAAACTAAGTATCAGTGTCTAGCTTGTGGCCATGCCAATATATTAACATATCATGCGACCTCGTAACACGGATGCTTAGCAGACCAGGCGACGTCAAACTCGCAGGCCGCACCAAGCGTACACCAACCGCACCAAACGTGGCACCAATCGCATCAAGCCGCACCAAGACAAGCGCGGCAGTCGACTCTGAAAGCACGCAAACGACTTTGTTGGTTTCCTCAGGGATGAAATCGTTCCTCAGTTGTTCAGGCCATGAAACGTTATAAAGCGCATATTCTTTTCCGAAGAAAAAAGGTTATCCGACGTTCATCAAGGTCACCTTGGGCAATGGCGCAGCCAGGATTTTCTTAAGGCCGGGAAAAAATGTCCTGAAAAGTAAACGCTGGTTTTGCATGAGAAAAATATAATGATGTGTTCGACCTAGTGTATTTTTGGTTGCTATGGGGGTCCGGGCCCCCCACCTTGGCTGTGCCTCTGATCTTCGGCAACTTTGACAATGTCACCTGTGAGATGGAGAGATTGGAGACCATAGAGACATGAAATACTAAATATGTGATCACATTAGCTTCAATTAGACAGACAAAAACTACGATGTCAGCAAGCAAAAATGCACGAAATGTGTTCCAAGAAATGACGTCATCTATTTTAACCGAAACAAACATCCATAAATGTTACGCCATCAGTCGCACAAACGGCGGCGCACTTCCTCGCGCCATGTTCTGGAGGCTGCGGGAAAACAAATTGGGGGATTGCATCCACTTCCCTCACCCGTCGCATTGTTATTCTGAGGCCTCTTCTGTCGACGAAACACACATAGAATTAATGTTAAAATTATCAGAAGCTTAAAAGTTGAAGCATCAATTCTCCTTGACCGTCGTATCCTCCCTCCTTGGTCCACTGCTGTGGTTATGACATCCACTCCCCTTGTCCGTGACACCAGCCCTCCTTGGTCATATTGTCCACTGTCGTGACAATAACATCCACCCCTTGTCCGTGACACCAGCCCCCTTTGGCCATGTTGTACACTGCCATGACCAGGGCATCCACTCCCTCGTGACATCCGCCCCCTTGGCCATGTTGTACACTGCCATGACCATGGCATCCACTCCCAATGCTCGTGACATCCGCCCACTTGGCCATATTGTCCACTGCCGTGACCATGACATACACCCCTTGCCCGTGACATCAGCCCTTCTTGGCCATATTGTCAACTGCCATGACCATGGCATCCACCCCTTGCCCGTGACACCAGCCCTCCTTGGCCATATTGTCCACTGCCGTGACCATGACATCCACCCCTTGCCCGTGACACCAGCCCTCCTTGGCCATATTGTCCACTGCCGTGACCATGGCACTCACTCCCCTTGTCCGTGACACCAGCCCTTCTTGGCCATGTTGTCCACTGCCATGACCATGACATCCACCCATTGTCCGTGACACCAGCCCCCTTTGGCCATGTTGTACACTGCCATGACCATGGCATCCACTCCCAATGTTTGTGACATCCGCCCCCTTGGCCATGTTGTACACTGCCGTGACCATAGCACCCACTCCCCTTGCCCGTGACATCAGCCCTTCTTGGCCATATTGTCCACTGCCGTGACCATGGCACCCCCCTTGCCCGTGACACCAGCCCTCCTTGGCCATATTGTCAACTGCCGTGACCATGGCATCTACCCCTTGCCCGTGACACCAGCCCTCCTTGGCCATATTGTCCACTATCGTGACCATGACATCCACCCCTTGCCCGTGACACCATCCCTCCTTGGCCATATTGTCCACTGCTATGACCATGGCACCCACTCCCCTTGCCCGTGACATCAGCCCTTCTTGGCCATATTGTCCACTGCCATGACCATGACATCCACCCCTTGCCCGTGACACCAGCCCTCCTTGGCCATATTGTCCACTGCCGTGACCATGGCATCTACCCCTTGCCCGTGACACCAGCCCTCCTTGGCCATATTGTCCACTGTCGTGACCATGACATCCACCCCTTGCCCGTGACACCAGCCCTCCTTGGCCATATTGTCCACTGCCATGACCATGGCACCCACTCCCCTTGCCCGTGACACCAGCCCTCCTGGGCCATATTGTCCACTGCCATGACCATGGCACCCACTCCCCTTGCCCGTGACATCAGCCCTTCTTGGCCATATTGTCCACTGCCATGACCATGACATCCACCCCTTGCCCGTGACATCCGCCCTCCTTGGCCATATTGTCCACTGCCGTGACCATGACATCCACCCCTTGCCCGTGACATCAGCCCTTCTTGGCCATATTGTCCACTGCCATGACCATGACATCCACCCCTTGCCCGTGACATCAGCCCTTCTTGGCCATATTGTCCACTGCCATGACCATGGCATCACCCCTTGCCCGTGACATCACCCCTTCTTGGCCATATTGTCCACTGCCGTGACCATGGCTTCCACTCCCCTTGTCCGTGACACCAGCCCTCCCTGGCATATTGTCCACTGCCGTGACCATGGCACCCACTCCCCTTGTCCGTGACACCAGCCCCCTTTGGCCATGTTGTACACTGCCATGACCATGGCATCCACTCCCAATGCTCGTGACATCCACCCCCTTGGCCATATTGTCCACTGCCATGACCATGACATCCACCCCTTGCCCGTGACATCCGCCCTCCTTGGCCATATTGTCCACTGCCATGACCATGACATCCACCCCTTGCCCGTGACATCAGCCCTTCTTGGCCATATTGTCCACTGCCGTGACCATGACATCCACCCATTGTCCGTGACACCAGCCCTCCTTGGCCATAGCACCACTTTCGTGTCCATGACATTCATTCTCCCCATCCGTGGTCGTGGTAGCTCAGTCGGTAGAGCGTTGGACTCTTGATCGTGAGTTCGAATCATACAGCCGGCGGGATTGCCGAGTCCACCCGCAACCAATCGGCGAAAAAGGTTGGGAACACTATATGACCTAGCAGTCAAATGCTTCGTAAAAGAACCGAAGTTTCTTTCTCATTCTCCTACCCGTTATATTCACGCTGGCATGCAACGTCACAATTATATTCGCTACTTTGTGAAATGCAACGGTGATGTTTACTTCGTGTGGCAGCAGACTTCTTGGCCGGGGAATCAATTTCCTTGACCGTGGCGTTATGCATTCCTCTCCTTGGCCATGGCGTCCATTCTCTTGACCGTGGCGTGCTCCTCTCCTTGACCGCGGCAGCCACCCCTTGACCATGACGTCTACCCTAACCGGCCGTGGTGGGGGCCGCCTGGTGCCGCTGACCGGGCCCCAGAGACTGCAGACGCCCCGACCCCCTGCTGCATTTCAATGCGCTGTGACGGCGAGGGTGCAGGTGGTGGGCCGGCGGCACGCCGGCCGGCACCAGGTAGTACCGCACACTCGACAGACACTAACCAACTCTAATTATCAGAAGACCGATAACAATGATTTGCAAATAATTAACCGATAATTATTTGATTTTCGCTCGGATTAGCATGTGTTGCGCGGCGATAATTGCCCATAAATTTGCGCGATGGCTCTCCAGTCGTGATGCTGCATACCGATAAGTGTTAAAGCTCTATTAGTAGCACGAGCTGGGCATGTTTTACGATCGTCTGTCAGACCCTGGAGGACGCCGGCGAGCTGTTCGATCACAGGTAGGTGGTGTTCAGGCAGCACGAGTCGTACCACTGCTTGCCCAGTGCCGGGGCACGGTCCGGGAAGAGAACCGAGCACTCCCGGCGACCGCCTGAGGAACAGCGTGTGAGGTGGTGAGCCAACGAGGCCGCATGAAATTATGCAAAACTGGCTGCGATTCTAGCCTGTGGGGACGCAAATATAACTGGACGAGATCTCTGCCGATCGGGGGACTCAGGCAGTTGGCCGAGACATCAGTTGTGGGTCACAGGAAACTGACGCCGTTCGGTCAGGCGGTCACAAGTCAGATGTTTGCCTGTTTTGGGTTACGGGGAACTGACGCTGTTCGGCGAGAAGGTCGCAAGTCAGATTTCCGCCAGTCGCTTCTGTGGTTGGCACAGCCGGGTCAGCCAGGTCACAGCCGGGTCACAGCCGTGTCGGGCTGAGTTGGGCAGCAGCAGATCTGGGGTCGGTCGGACAGCAACAGGTCTGGTGCCGCTCGGGCAGCAGCAGGTCTGGGGCGGGTCCGGGAGCGGACCGGGGCAGTCAGTTGGCAGTCAGGTCCGGTGGTCGCCGCTGGTGTCGCACGGGCGGCCGCTGACTGCACCTCGGCAGAAGGTCGGCGTGCCTCTCACCGGGCGGCATCGACGCGAGCCCAGCTGTGTGGCCGCCACGTGTGGCCACCACCGTGTGCCCATTGTGTGGCCGCCACTGTGTGGCCGCCACTGTGTGGCCGCCACGTGTGGCCACCACCGTGTGCCCATTGTGTGGCCACCACTGTGTGGCCGCCACTGTGTGGCCGCCACTGTGTGGCCGCCACTGTGTGGTCGCCACTTTGTGGCCGCCACTGTGTGGCCGCCACTGTGTGGCCGCCACGTGTGGCCGCCACTGTGTGACTGCCACTGTGTGGCCGCCACTGTGTGGCCGCCACTATGTGGCCGCCTCTGTGTGGCCGCCACTGTGTGGCCGCCACGTGTGGCCGCCACTGTGTGGCCGCCACGTGTGGCCGCCACTGTGTGGCCGCCACTGTGTGACTGCCACTGTGTGACTGCCACTGTGTGGCCGCCACTGTGTGACTGCCACTGTGTGGCCGCCACTGTGTGACTGCCATTGTGTGACTGCCACTGTGTGGCCGCCACTGTGTGGCCGCCACTGTGTGGCCGCCACGTGTGGCCGCCACTGTGTGGCCGCCATTGTGTGACTGCCACTGTGTGGCCGCCACTGTGTGGCCGCCACTGTGTGGCCGCCACTGTGTGACTGCCACTGTATGACTGCCACTGTGTGGCCGCCACTGTGTGGCCGCCACTGAGAGGCGTCTTGGCTCTCCCTCTCCGTTCGGCCGAGCACCCCTCGGAACAGCTCTTTTGTGGATGGCGTATCAACCGCCGCGATCGGCGCTTGCAAAAAAACGTGCAAAAAGCCGGGAATACAACGAGGCGCATGTTACTCGGACAAATCTGTGTGAAATATAATTCCTATTAGGAGCAGGTGACCGGTGCCAGCTGAGGCGGGCGCGCGTGTGTGCTGAGTGTTTTATCAGAGGGCCATCTCGGTGGCGTAGCTCCAGTTGGCTGTCGCCTGAGGCTCTCCCGGCAGCGCCGGCTGGTCTCACGTCCACCTGCATCGGAACAGAAATGGTGCTGCGCTGGGTTCATTGATCAGGCTCATCTGATGTGTTCGGTTTCGATGGTTTGAGGGTGACGGCGGACTAAAGCAAGCACGATTCGGTTAGCTGCGTTCGTAATGATGACGTAATGATGACGTAATCCCTGCAGTGTTCACATAGCCTCGCAATATCACCTTTCGACATCCCAATGATGGAGAACAACAATGCATTCATCAGCACAGGTTTCTCTCATGGCTTCACGCACTCGCAGGCTTCACAGGCTTCACACTCATGGCTTCGAGATCTCACAATGACCACACGTCATTTGTCCAGACCACTAACAGCGACCAACACAAACAACGCTGAGTAATTCGGCTCTCGCGAACATGCCGCCAGTGTAGGTGACACCTGCTCCGTGCCGCAGCGATGAGCGTCGCATTGTGGCGGGCGTTCGAGGCGCGCAGGCGGCCCTTCCCGCCGACGGAGGCTAGCACGTCCATCACTAAATAACCATAAAATTAGCTGCACTGGCGATCAGATACCGGGTGCGCTCCGGCGCGACCGGCGGCCAGCGGCGGCTGGCAACCTCACCGATGATGCGGTGCCGACGGCCACGGGCGGCTGCGTCTGCAGACGGTAGCCGAGCGTGCGGCTGCGACTGACGATAAACGGCGCGCCGCACAGCTCCGGAGGTGACGATAAACGGTGCGGCGCACAGCTCCGGAGGTGACGATAACCGGCGCGGCGCACAGCTCCGGAGGTGACGATAAACGGCGCGCCGCACAGCTCCGGAGGTGACGATAACCGGCGCGGCGCACAGCTCCGGAGGTGACGATAAACGGCGCGCCGCACAGCTCCGGAGGTGACGATAAACGGCGCGCCGGACGGCTCCGGAGGTGTCTCCGTGTGGCGAGTGCCGCTTCTGCAGTGACGGCAGCTCGCTACAGCGCAGACAACGGGTGGCCAAGATGACAGGACAAATCGGCGCCGCATGGAAATGCAGGCACGGCAGTGCACAGCGGTCTGGTTTGCAAATGTCGCGGCGACAGCTGGCGTGGCGGGCAGATGTTGCGGCGACTCGGTGTGTGATTCGCCGGGTCGATCGGCTCCGGCGCCAATGCCGATGGTCCATCACTGTCACACTGACTATCCGGGGAAAAACTCATCCCCGAGCATTGTCTGTCACCTGGCCGTGCTGTCATCCCGGTGCCCTGTGCGTTCGGTACGCAGTGAGCCCCACCATCTTTGCTTTCGCCTCACCAACTTCTTACTATCTTAACATTGGGCCTTATGGGCTGGGTTCCACCAACCGAATTGGCAGCACTCATTGCTTCCATACATTGGGCCGCACAAATAATCTTCAAATTTATCCACCCACGCATGGGTGGAGTAGGGTGAGTAAATAGTATATGGTGAGTTCATATCAAGTAGGGTGAGTGGGGAGGGGGTGGGATGGGTCGGCATTCCAGCCGTGCTCTCCAAATGTTCGCATGCAGCCCACCCCCCCCGCCCTGTTCCACTCATATCTCGCTTTCTTCAGGGTTCTCCTTTCGCCATGCCCTTTGTCATAAAGGGCATGGACGTCGGCCTATTTTCTCGGGCCCATGTCCTCACCTTATTCTGAGTGAATTCACCCCGCGTGGTTGAATGGTCAGTCGAGCTGCTTTACGGCATATGTTTGAGCAAAGGTTAGTCATATATTTTTCGGTAAGATTGCTTTATCATAGAACAAGCGGTCCAATGGACACACAATATTTCCATCAACATATTCCTGCAATGGACAAGTATCACGTAATGTGTTCTTGGTTGCGAAAAAAAGGTAGTAATATTTCATAGACAAAACTGAAGTATTTTGCTCACAGGAGAAGCATTTATGGCGTAACTTAATCATTTCTGTTAAGGGTTGCCACCGTTTTAACAACATTTTCGTAGCAATGACGGCGCACCTGATGAGCCTCGAAGCTGCCAAGCCCTAAACACACGGGGAACCATACGTTGGATTCTTCCACGTCAAGTATTTCAACCGACTTACTTGCGTCATGGATAATAAGGAAAGGGCTTGTGATATCGAAATGTGACCAATTTTCACGAAAATATAAAGCTTGGATATTCTATTATTCTATTGGATAGGTAATCTATTATGGTGGTAATGCAGCTGTTAGTATTTATCTTTCAAATCCGGCGCAATATCGTGTGTGTGCAAACAGCAATAGCTTGTACTATGTTTATGGGTAAAATGAGCAAAATGATGGAAAAACAATGACATAAATTATGTGTGGCTTAGCTGAACAAACACCATGGCTTCACCTTCAGTAAAACAGCAGCTGTTAATACCTAGTTCCATAACTGGCATTCCATGAGCGGGATAAACTGAAAGCTGCATCCCATTGTTGCAAGGACTTGATAATTGATCAGTGAATAGCATGCCAAGTTTATTTTAATTAGTGAATATTGCATATTTCACATTACATGATTGGTAAAATACACGGGCAAATACATAGAGATGCAGTTAAAATGCACATGTGCGTTGGTGATAGTTTGGCAGATATCATAGCATACTTGCAAGCAGTATTGTGATGAAACATAGTTTTTAAGATGCCTGCTCAAATTATTGCAATATTTTGATGATGTTCATAGAGATATTGCAAAAAAGGCACTGCTATCAAATGACAAATTGAAGGGATGCTTGGGCTATAAGCTATCGATTTTAGACAAGGCACACATATTTTGAAATTGATTCTTTACATGGAATGTCAGGCACGTCATGGAATATCAATGAGCTTTCATGCAGGGAGATATATATTGTGCAGGTGTAGAAGTTCATGCAATCAGTTATCAACAGGTGTAGGCAGACATGATCAGCTATTACCAGCTATAAGTTGGCATGATGAATCATACATGGGAGTAGAGTAACATAATCAGTGATCAGCATATGTCGACCGATGCCATCCAATATCTTCAACAACATTTCGATGGAGCAGAGTGAGTCAGATGCCCCTTGCAATAGCTGCCATATTTTGATGATGTTGGTGGAGATCATGCAAAAAGGATGACTATCAAATGGAAAATCGATTAGATCCATTAGATCCATAAGATCCATTAGCTATAACTGCCATTAATTTTAAATGGATGGCATTGGTTTTTGGGATGATTATTCGCATGGAGTGCCAGATATATTATGAAATTGCAATTGGCTTTCTTACAGGGAGATATAAATTGCACAGGTGTAGCAATTAACGCAATAAATTATCAATAGGTGTAGGAAGACATGATCAGCAATCTGCAGGTGCAGGCTGACGTGATCAATAATGCATAGGTAGGTGTAAAGCAACATAGTCAGCGATCAGCAGATACAGGCCAATGTCATCCAAAATCTTCAAACAGCATTTTGATCAAGAAAAGTGAGTAAGATGCCCTCTGCAACTGGTGCCATATTTGATGATGTTTAAGGAAATAATGCAAAAATGAATGACTATCGAACGGAAAACTTTAGTGATTCATTGGCTAGAACTGCTATGGATTTTAGATGGAGGACAAGGTTTGTTGGGTCACTTTTTACCTGGAATGTCCGTCATATTGTGGAAATTTGCTGAGCCTGAGAAAAGCATTACAAGTATACTACTGCTGGGGCTTCTGCAGTTTTGTGCAAAATGCAATGCCAGTCTGGCATTATTGTGCTTTAACACTCGCACGTCCGGCGGTCCGCGCCAACTTCGCATGTACGGGGGGGGGGGGCAGATGTCTGCCCCCCTAAGATCTCCAGAACTATGCTAGGTAGCGACAAACGAAAAACGGTGTTGGATAGCTGGTGACAAGCTCTATCGAAAGTATTTCGGTCATTTTCTCGCTCAGGTCAATATTTAGGTCACTGGGTCATCATAGGTCAAATTCGACCAGATCGGGTGGGAACCTCAGGTATTGGCACATATCTCAGGACCTGTAACAGATAGAAACAAACTGCAAATGATATTCGACAGCCCTTGAAATGTGCTATCGACATACGCTGTGTAATTTAAGGTCAGGTCAACAGATGGGTCACCGAAACTATGACCTCTGATCAAGGTCATGGGGTAGACTATGGAGGTCATGTAATGTATCAATCGACACGTCTTGGCGATACCAGAACAATGACGGTAATTTCAGCCTTCTAGCTCAATGCAGTGCGATATAGTGCGCAGAAATGTGCTAGTGATTTCAGGTGACCTCAGTTGACCTTGGTGAGGTCACTGAGCAAAAATGTCGGCGGTAGCATTGAGAATAGCTTCCAACTACACGCCATAACCGTTGGAGGTCATTCCGAGAGCAAATATGTAACCAGGAAACATTTGTATATTTTACCATAGGCCTATAATTGGGGAAGCCATGGCTGCGACCTGACCTCAGGTCAATGCTACGAAAAAACCGTGATATATATTATAGTCCCTGATAAGATCATGACGTGATATAAGTTTGAAATAAATCGCCCAATTATTGTGGGTGTGATGCCACCTAGAACTCCGAGGGATATTGGGTCACTTCGCCTGACCTGGTGACCTGATTTGAGATGACCCAGGATTAAAACAAATCTGAGGATATGCGGAAAAGACCAATGAGCAGCCATGCGAGGTTTGGCCTTGCTAACCCGATTAGTATGGCGGCAAAGTAGGAAAAACCGCAGGGGGGCAGATATCTGCCCCCCCCCCGGACGTGCGCGGGTTAAGGCATTCACAATATAATTTGTGCCTAGATTTACGTCCATGAAATAAAGTGGTTAGATTTGGTTAGATCAGATAATATTAGGCTTGTTTTATCTTGATTTTTTAGAAAGTTTTTTTATTTAAAAATGATGACGCCAGGTTAGGATAGGTTTGGTGTCTTTAAGTCAAAGTTTTTTCCGAGACAAAACTGTTTGAAACTTGTCAACTTTTGAAGATTTTTATTCCTTTAGTGATTAGGCTCTGCTAGGTTAGGTTATGCTGCACTTTTTGCCTGATTTTTAATGCTCTATTACCCATCTCCAAGCCCGTTTTATTTGGTGTTATTTTGCCCACCAACTGAAAAGTATGTATTTGCAGAGAAAATGAGTGGGCACATCATGTTGACTGCATTCATAAACATTGCATTGGGAAAAGGAATTCCAGGAATCAAAAAATTACTTTAAAGCACAAAATTACCACACGTTTATTCTTAAAATCTTCCGCATGCTGCAGTCAGCTAGAAAATGTCAACTTTTCACTCAATGCTAATATGAAAGGGTTGTGGGCGCCCAAGTTTCCAACAAGATGGATACTAACAAGTCGCAGTTCACTATCTTTGTTTTAAAAATCTTCTATTTTGTGGGAGTTTTCTCCAAAATGGAAGATAAAATAAATGTTTTCATGCTAAACCTGGATATAAAACCTCAATTTGTATACTCCTGAGGAAAGAACTCTAGTTCCAGCCCCCCGCAACCTTCGGCGTGCCCACGCATATCAAAATACTCATACCTCTTTCTAGCAGTGGTACACATCATTGAAATATTCGTCGCAGCAAGCGGAGCCACTGGCAGTGATCAGCAGACTGTCTGGGTGCCCAGCATCGCTCGACAACTTCCTCATCTTGTCGGCCGTCGGGAGACCGATGAATATTGCTTCTGGCCTACTTACAGTTGCATTTGTACACCTCAGCACAAACAAGATAATAGCGCCGTTTTCTAAGACCCGTGTGCCCCTGACGACCAGATGCGATCGAAACTAAAACCGTCACGATTATTATAAACTTGGCAGCGTCCCACATGCAAAATGGAATGGGTGGTTGTCTAAGCATCGCTGAACTCCTCATTTGTGACGGCACATATATTTCTACCAATCACAAAACGAGTAATTCTGAGGCACTTTTTGGACTTATTAAAGTAATTTAGGCATTTCAAAACATAAATGAATGCCACCAACGTCTTTAAAATTAAAAATCACAAGTGAAACTTGGAAAAAAAATATGATCCGTCCCGCCTCGAAATTTGTCCATTATCAGACACACGCATAGGAAATATTTTTGTTTAATTGGAAGGGGGGAGGAAAAAGGGCAGATGGAGATTTGATACCATTCTTTCCAGCCAACGCCCATAGATCACATGCCAAACCCGCCAACGTTGCAGAACGGGCCGGCCCCAGCCTCTTGCCCCTGTTCTTACGCCCATGTGTGAAAGAACATAAAGCAAACAACACCACAATTTTGTGTTGACTCGGCCGATCACTATTAAACAGGAAGTCAAATGGGTAGGAGTACAGATGAAATAATCCGTGGTGGCACCAAAAGCAATCGTTTGGATGTTTCAAGGTCAAAAGATACTGAACATGCTGACAAATAACTCGTACAGGCACTGGCGGATCCAGGGTGGGGGGGGGCATTCCGGCCATGCCCCCCCCCAAGCTCTTCAAAGGGGGGGCCATAGTGTCTTTTGCCCCCCCAAACCAATAAAAGTAAACTAAATTAAAATGCAGTAACCTTTGCTGAGGTTAAAAAATAGCTTTCCGGGTGAAATAATCTCCAATTTTAAAGGTATTTTGTTATGATTGTTTGGAAGCCCAATATGGTAGCATAGTAGATTGTGACGCATCGAGGGTTCTATGCTGTTGAAGTTCTGCTTACAGCAAGAGATGACGAAATCATCAGTTTCATTATTCCTTCGTCAGACAGGTTCATGAAGTTTGTTTAGCCAGTAACTGGCAAGCGGACCCAGTGAGCCAGATTTCGAAAGCGGAATTTGAACAGGATGTTTTGTCCGAGTGACCAGTTGAGCCCAGTTGAGCAGCATGTTTCGTATGTTGGTGTTGGGGTTGCTAAGATGAAGAGACAGGCTACATTCACTAGCGGATCCAGGGAGGGGCCATTCCGGCCATGGCTCCCCCGAAGCGCTTAAAAGGGGGGCCATAGTGTCTTTTGGCCCTCCGAAACCAACAGAAGTAAACTGAATGAAAATGCAGTAACCTTTGCCGAGGTTAAAAAATATCGTCTGGATGAAAGAATCTCCAATTTTAAAGGTATTTTTTATAATTGTTTGGAAGCCAATATGGTAGCATAGTACATTCTGACACGCATCGAGGGTTCTATGCTGCTCAAGTTCTGCTTACAGCAAGAGTTGACAAAATCGAATCTGCCAGTGTGTACACGTGCACGAACGTTGACGTGGTACAAGACGTTGAACGTGAACATGAACGTTTTGGTAAACAGGAACAAAAATCCCGTAACTTAGAAGCGGTGGAGGTAGGCTGGGGCCCCTACACAGGAAATTATGTTGTCATTAATTATTATTGCAAAAAATGTGTCCATTTGACAAATAGTGGTAGAAATCCGATGCTTTTAACCAAAAATAGTGGGAGAATGGGCACCCTCCAAATACCTTCGATCCCTCCTCTGATGCAATTCCTAAGTACGCCACAGGGGGAGGGGGAGGGGGGGTCTGACGCCGAAAACCGAAAGTTGGCCCCCCCCCCAAACCGGTGGGCTAGATCCGCCAGTGCGTACAGGTGTCAAATGTTCGACAGACACAATGGAAAATAACCCTTGAAGTTAGTGCTGACTCTACAAACCAGCATCAGATGGGAAGTAAGACGAATAGGAGTCAAAGAACACCATGCTTTGGTGGCACAAACAGTAATCATTTAAAACTTAAGGGGACGAATGGCATTGATCGTGGTGATAAAATGACTCCCATAGTTGTCAACTGTTGCGGGAGTCACACATGCAAACGACGCCAACTGTTGGTGTTGACTCTGCCAGCCAGTGCGAGATAGGGAGTCCTTCCAATAGGCGCCAGGTGACACCTGCCCTTGGTGACACCAATGAGGGCTAGATGACACTGAAAATGACGTGCTGACACATATGATGTAGATCTAGTGACACAAAGGGGATATATTGATTTTTTTCTTCACATCGGAGTCCGTGACTCCTACAGGTGTAAATAATTTTCTTCGTGTACCATAGGTGCGCTCCCAATGACTAGGGCTTCAAACTCCGTTGACCCGCTCATCTCCCTCATCGTCATGTTCGGGGGGAGGGGGAGACTAGGGGGACTCATCGCACCGAAGCTTCGTGAAATTGAAGATTACGCACATAGTTGTACATAAAAAACAAATTAGAAATCGCTCACCCCATCCATTCTCTTACCCCATACCCATTCCCTGACTACGACCATGGTGACATTCAGTACTACATGTATAGGGTGTGCTCACTCGGGGATCTAGGCATGCGCTTTAAGCCAATTTAGGAGCCATAGTTTTCACTTGCGATTAAGAACAACTGATAACTCATCGGATTCAATTATGAATCTGAGGGCATTTATAACCAGTGTGTGCTTCGTAAAACGTGTCGCGATTGCTAGAGATTTGTGCACCTTATGGTCTAAAAACCGCCCACCTGGAGTCGTATCTGGAATGACGTCAGCGTCCCGTAGACGTCAGCGGGTTTGCTCTTTTATGGTTGATATTGATATTTTAATGGGAGGCCTGGCTATCCGTGTCGGACACAGATCTTCAGGCACCTTTCACAGTCAGTTGCGGCATCACGGATCACTCACGGTCATTACCAGTATCACCCGTGACTCGCAGCCATGCATGGCATCACTCTTGACTCATCTAGTCACGTTGCCCATCGTGTGAAGTCGCTGTCCGCTCACATGCCCATCGCAGCCATGGACCATTCGCCGCTGACACCCAGTCGCAGCATCACTCACCACTCAATTCAGAAGCCGTCGTCTCGTCAGCGCCGTGAACACCACGGTCGGACGACCCGCTGTGATATCCGCTATCTCCCCGATGCCGACACACGTGCGCCTCCCTCCAGTGGTCCGGCGGTGACAATCCCGGCTGAAAACGTCACTAATTGTCGGAAGATAGTGTTAATTATCGGCCGCGGACGCGTACAGCGTTGTGTCCTCTGTCAACCCTTTTCCAGATCGCGCCGGATCGTGGCGAGCTGCTACGCATTCTTGTCGCTTCCAATTGCTGGCCGTCACGCGATGTGCCGGGCGCCGGGGGCAGATCGGTGGCGACAAGATTCGTCGCGCATGCCAACGACGAGCTGTGGCAAACTCGGCCCCGGCTGCAGGGGCGCGTCACTGTCCCTGGACGACGCTGATCTGAGCGAGCTAAGCTGACCATCACCAGAGACCATTGTCTACTCTGGACCAGTTACTGCCCCTGGACGACGCTGGTCTGAGCGAGCCAAGCTGACCATCTCCAGAGACCACAGTCTACTCTGGACCAGTCACTGCCCCTGGACGACGCTGGTCTGGGCGAGCCAAGCTGACCATCGCCAGAGACCACAGTCTACTCTGGACCAGTTACTGCCCCTGGACGACGCTGGTCTGAGCGAGCCAAGCTGACCATCCCCAGAGACCATAGTCTACTCTGGACCAGTCACTGCCCCTGGACGACGCTGATCTGAGCGAGCTAAGCTGACCATCGCCAGAGACCATTGTCTACTCTGGACCAGTCACTGCCCCTGGACGACGCTGGTCTGAGCGAGCCAAGCTGACCATCTCCAGAGACCATAGTCTACTCTGGACCAGTCACTGCCCCTGGACGACGCTGGTCTGGGCGAGCCAAGCTGACCATCGCCAGAGACCACAGTCTACTCTGGAACAAGCGAACCATGGCCAGGAATCACAGTCCACTCCAAGTCGATCAGTTATCTGCAGGAAAGGCAATCCGCTATAGACCAACTAGTCCACCACGTATATATATATATATATATATATATATATATATATATATATATATATATATATATATATATATATATATATATATATTACAGGATCATGCAGGGAAACACCAGAGCTACCAGGCGTAACTACCCTTACCACTTGTTCTTGGTGGCGAAGCGTCGTGCGTTCATGTATTAATGATCCAGGCTCCGTACAAGCAGGGGTGTCGCTTTATGAAAACAGTTTGATGGACACATGAAGAGCATTTAAGCATAATTGAGACTGAGTCAGGGTATCGGAACATCCCACTTGCGCTACCCGACAAAAAAAGAAACAGTCCATTGGGTCGATTCGGGAGGGAGCGATGTACGGGTCGGAATTGCCCTCTGATTCTTTTCAACTCAGCTTGGCTGGGCATAGCTTAGCATTGGAGGGACACGTGCCACGACCAAAACTGTGCCACAATGACACCGGTGTCGCAAGTAATTGCTGTTAAAATTGTAAAATTATGTGCTCCTCTTGTAAATTTTGGATATGCTCCTTCTCAACATTCATCATCGTTTCATATCTTGGTCCAGTGCAGACAAAGCAGAGCACTGCTGGAGATTGGAGACTGCCCCGTTGTAAGTGTCACACCTACAGACCACACTTCCTTGAAATGGAAGTAAATGTCACAGTTCATAGCAAGACGAACAGATGTATGTAAGACACAGACGACTCTGAACGATTCAGATCAACTCTGGAACCAACTCAACTCCAGTGTCATTCATTTTAAATAGTTTAAGTAACAAGCCCTTTCGACTTGGGTGTTACTCTGCGCTTCAAACGGACGCGATGTGCTTTATCGCCACCATTCGATTTGTCTTCCTTGATTTGAGCACCACACTCTTTGGTGAAATTAACCTAGTTCGGTTGATGTGCCCCAAAACTCCAAATAACCAACCAACCAACGCAACACTCGCGACTACTCGTGGGTCTTACACCGGTGAATACGACCTTAAAAAGCCCGTACACCTCCCGTGAACAAGGCCGTTGGGGCCGAAATTGAGACGCGTTCTCCGCGCTCGGAAACGCCACCCAAATAAATCTGCCGGCCGGCCGCCCCCCGCCGGGCGGTTAACAAACTGGCCGGCCGATAATCAGCGGGCTGTTTGCGCCCACAGTGGGTATTTGTGTGGCCACCTCGGCCGGCCAGATCGGACGTGTAATTCATGCGCTCCTCTGCGACTGTAATTACGCGATGGTATCAGCGGCGGCGCGGCGATCCCGGGCTGAGGCGGCGCGCTCGTCGCCGCTGCGACACGATTGCGCCGAAGCTGGCTGCCACGGCGGGCGCTCGGTGAAGTGGAGCTCCTGCTGCCCAGCTGTATACACACACACACACACACACACACATATATATATATATATATATATATATATATATATATATATATATATATATATATATATATATATAAATAAATATATATACACGTATATATATAGATATATATATATATATATATATATATATATATATATATATATATATATATATATATATATATATATATATATATATATATATATATATATATATATATATATATATATATATATATATATATGTGTGTGTGTGTGTATGCATATCTATATAAAATATTAATATAATTAACAAATGCAACAAGGAGGTGGTGTGCACAAACATTTCCGGCAAGTAGCAGGGAGTTAATACTGTCTGTACTGTTGAACTTGGTAGCACCATCTACTAGGTGATTTCCGGGTACTTCCAGAGGAGACACCACCCCAGCAAAGACGTCACCCCAGCGGAGACGTCACCCTAGTGGAAACGTCACCCTAGTGGAAACGTCACCCCAACAGAGACATCAACCCAGCGGAGACGTCACCCCAGCGGAGACGTCACCCCAGCGGAGACGCCACCCCAGCGGAGACACCACCCCAGCGGAGACGTCACCCCAGCGGAGACACCACCCCAGCGGAGACGTCACCCCAGCGGAGACGTCACCCCAGCGGAGACACCACCCCAGCGGAGACGCCAACCCGGTGGAGACGTCACCCCAGCGGAGACGTCACCCCAGCGGAGACGTCACCCCAGCGGAGACACCACCCCAGCGGAGACGCCACCCCAGCGGAGACGCCAACCCAGTGGAGACGACAACCCGGTGGAGACGTCACCCCAGCGGAGACGTCACCCCAGCGGAGACGCCAACCCGGTGGAGACGTCACCCCAGCGGAGACACCACACCAGCGGAGACGTCACCCCAGCGGAGACACCACCCCAGCGGAGACGTCACATAGCGGAGACGCCACCCCAGCGGAGACGCCACCCCAGCGGAGACGCCACCCCAGCGGAGACGTCACCCCAGCGGAGACGTCACCCCAGCGGAGACGTCACCCCAGCGGAGACGTCACCCCAGCGGAGACGCCACCCTAGTGGAAACGTCACCCCAACAGAGACATCAACCCAGCGGAGACGTCACCCCAGCGGAGACGCCACCCCAGCGGAGACACCACCCCAGCGGAGACGCCAACCCGGTGGAGACGACAACCCGGTGGAGACGTCACCATGGCGGAGACGTCACCCCAGCGGAGACGTCACCCCAGCGGAGACGTCACCCCAGCGGAGACGTCACCCTAGCGGAGACGCCACCTCCCATTGGTATTGCATTGTACAATACCACGGTATTATTGCGCTAAGGTATTGTGGACGTCACTACGGTATTGTAAAATATAGTAATCAATTAAGGTAGGGCTCTGTTCGAGCCCTTAGCATGTTCGTACTCATATCTGCAAGCACCCAGAAAATAAAAAAAAGATCGTCCCTCGGGCTTTCCCCGGGACGTTGACAGACAGGAAGCTACGTGGTCGAAGATTGCCCGGCATTCCTTTCTTAGCCGTTGCATTTGCGTGGACCCACCAACAGTGGGAACAGTTCAAGGTCATCCCTAGAGCTAGAACGCACCAGATCCGCCCTAGATGTCCGTCTAGAACGGCATGATGGCGTGTCCTTGAAGGCTCCTTCATGACTCCAACTGATGGAGTAACATCTCTCCCTTCCATGGCTTCATCGTTGGATTCGCTGCTCCTCAGTAGGCTACTCGTGTACCCCTCGTTCCTGTTACCTATATGGAGACCACCTGGCAGTGTGTTTTATAGAATTTCATGCCACGTTAATCTTACAACGTCCTCCGGGTGCGCCATGCTAATCACTTATGCAGTAAGTGCAATCGAAGCTTGTTAGCGCACGTACCATCGTAAATTATGGACGAGATCGCATGATCTTTTTCATTATCGCGTTCAGAAGGTTATTACCATTCATGTCTAAGCAAGCGTGAAATTGGCGAGTGGCTTCGGCGCGGTTGAGGCGCCGCCGGACATATTAAAAAATATATCTGAAGGCGAGCAGTATGCTGCATGCTCCCGTTGCTTCAGTTGCCCGATGCCCCGAGGTAAATTTGAGTGGGACCTGCGGCTCTTGACGGATGGTCTAACCAGACGAGTTCTTCGAAGCGAGACCACGTGCTCATCAGGAGCTCCTTCGGCGTGTTAACTGCGGGAGCTGCGTCCTCCCCCCCCCCCCCTCACCCTCGCCACATCGTGACCAGGTCGGCTTGACCCATTTAACCCATTCCAATTGCAGCGACTCCCACACCCTCCCTATGCCTCACGACCGTATTACGTGGAATTACATCTATTGATCGAAGTGAAGACAATGATGATTTTGATTTCCCAGATGTTTCTTGGAAAGTTTCCTCCCGGCCCTAAAATAAAGCAAGCTCGGCATTAAGCCAGTTTGCTTTTGGCCTGTGTTCCGGGCTGGCGAATTCGTGGGTGATGCTGGGGATCGGTCCCCACGGGTCCCGGCAGCTCGAACAAGTGTGGGAGGCTGCGGGGATCAAGATAAATGAACTTTATGGCTCTCGCAGCCCATCAAGAAAGGAAAACGGACGAAATTCGAACGATAAACGAATAATTAAACCCTTAGCTCTGTTACCATGATATTTTAGGGTGTCCCCTAGCAGCTCGGATGGTTCTCTCTCTCAACACTGGGAACCTTCTCCAAGTTCTGAGGACTCTCTCGCATCTCAGAGGACCGTCTCATAGCCCAATGGGCCCTGTCCACACTCAGACGGTCTTTCACGGCTCAGAAGGCCCTCTCCCAGCCCAAGGCATTTTACCAGCTCAGAAAGTCCTCTCCAAGCTCATGGGACCCTCTCCTATCTTAGGTAACCCTTTGCCACCGCAGTGGCGTCATTTCTTGGGAGAGGGCACCTTCGGATGATAATTCGCTAAGCTGGGCGGGGGAGAGGTGCACTCGAGCACATTACTGCAGAGGTGTTTTTTCCTCTGAGAGGGCAAAAATCCGCCGAGAAGTGGAATGTCATTCAAGTCTAACCGGAGACACGCCTTTTCTCGATCAGAGGGGCACCACCTTTCCGTGGGTTGGGGGAATGTCCTCAGTACCCCTGTATTCCTCTTGGTTCCTCATATAAATGGGTCTCATGTCCTGGAGCCTGGGAAACATAATCACCCCCTGTGGAGTGCTGGGATCTTTTCGTGACTTCTAGGCGCTTCTTGACAAGACTTAAAGGCATCATGATCCACACGTCTGGAAAACACCCTGGGACCTCAAGTCGAGCGTTGAGTTCTTTTCGTGAGCTTTCGAGGAATCCTGCCAGGACCAAAGGGCCTCTCGGCTACTCTTCTCATTCTCGACATTGGGGAATTGTCGTGTTCTCTGGGAACTGTCAATGCTGATAGCATTCTCGTACTGGGGGTCCGAACAACATGTTGGCCTCTTTTTAGGCGTTGATAGATATCCGGTTGTCATATTTTCCTGTATTTTCAGGAGTGGGGAGAGTGAAAAGATGTTTTCCTCCGTCCTGTTTCGCGATAGGGAGTCATCTGCCCCCTCCCCCCGCCAGAGGCGCCGACCCGGTTTGGAAGGCTTGGTGTAGTGTCATATTGTTGGAACAGCATTAGAATAGCCACGGATCACGTACATGGGCCTATATTTGTACATATGCAGATCTATGTATATATATATATGTGTATATATATATATATATATATATATATATATATATATATATATATATATATATATATATATATATATGTAAATATAAATATATCTGCTGCATTAGTAGCAATTCCGAAACGGAACCAAATCGACGGATCAACAACATGTCATCGTGCCAGTCGTTTCCCAACCTAGCAAAAAGTGGCAAGACGAGTTAGTCCGGCCATTTCCATAGTGACATCTCTCTGGAACAAAAATCGAACAGTTGGCGAAATCCAGAATGAGTTATAAGAGGGACACATACAGTGTTGTATATAAGATCCCGTGCGGCGCGTGCCAGAAGCCTTACTTTGGTGAAACAGGTAGAGGATTGCCTAAGCGATTAATTGAGCACAAAGCTGACTTGAGGTTGCATAGGACGTCAAGCGCTCTGGTAATTGATGCAGATAAGGAAGGACACCTTCCAAACTGGATGCTGGCTGCTCCATGCATGACAACCTGACAAAAATTCAAAGGCGTATGGTCGAAGCCGCTTATATTGCTACACAGCCGACAACAACCACATCTATGGGGCTTTTCAAGATAGCCACTATAACAGCCAGGATTATAAAACAGAAACTACACCGACGAGGCACAAAAACCCGTAATTGGCTCCCCTATTCCCTCTACTTGCCCTCTCTTTCCACCCTGTCCCTCCCTCCTCTCTCTCTCTCTCTCTCTCTCTCTCTCTCTCTCTCTCTCTCTCTCTCTCTCTCTCTCTCTCTCTCTCTCTCTCTCTCTCTCTCTCTCTCTCTCTCTCTCTCTCTCTCTCTCTCTCTCTCTCTCTCTCTCTCTCTCTCTCTCTCTCTCTCTCTCTCTCTCTCTCTCTCTCTCTCTCTCTCTCTCTCTCTCTTCTCTTTCTCTTTCTCTCTTTCTCTCTCTTTTCTCTCTTTGTCTCTTTCTCTCTTATTCTTTTTTCTCTCTTTTTCTTTTTCTCTCTTTTTCTCTTTATCGCTCTCTCTCTCTCTCTTTCTTCTCTCTCTCTCTCTCTCTCTCTCTCTCTCTCTCTCTCCTCTCTCTCTCTCTCTCTCTCTCCTCTCTCTCTCTCTCTCTCTCTCTCTTCTCCCTCTCTCTCTTCTGTCTCTCTCTCTCTCTCCCCTCTCATTCCCTCACAGGTCACATTGATTGATAGCCTACTAGCGAGCTGATTGTTTAAAGTTGCGTGTACCCTAGATGTCAATCGTACGGTTGAGCATATTTTTATAGAAGTGTTTTTGTCATGAATGCGTGATATCTTGTACTTTCTTTATGTTAAAAACATGTTTTGGCGTACATTGTACCCATTCTGGCTTTTTATTGTTCTTTTTATTGCACTTTTTATTGCTCTTGAAGAAGGTATGATACCGAAATATCGGGTATCTCATCTGAAGGTTAAAACTAATACAGTTAAAGGCCATCCTACGCCAATTTTTTGTTCATTTATCCCGATCGATCATTCTTGACCTTGCTTTGCCAAGAATTTAGCTGACATATTTTACGGTGCTAATTCCGATTCGCCACAGTCGTCACGCTTGCGAACTACGAGGAATTAATTTGCAAGGTTTTGGAAGTCATTGTACTTCGTATCAGTGCGAACTGGAAGAGTTTCACTTGACCAGGCCCATTAGCCATGCCAGTCACAAGCTCCAGTAGATGTCGATAGGTTTGTAGGAGCCTAAGCCACACTGCAGAGCTTAGCTGGCAGTACCATCTCAAATAGATCCGGTGCAAGGTCCGGCTGAACTGACCGACACCTTTCTTTTGGGACAAAAATCACAATTGATCTGTCCTGGAGGGTTGAAGGTGACTAGGAGTATAACATCGGGTGTCCACTGGGTTTAGCTCGCAGCACACAACGGCGTGGTTGTCATCTGCTGTTCTACCTGAAACACGGACAACATAGTGAAGAGTGACAACTCCCCGTCCCATCCCTTCGGATGAGAAGGCCAGCGAAAGCTGCTCGGTAGGCAAGGGTTAAATAACATCAGGTCAGAGGCAAGTGAGGTCAGCTTCAATATTGACCTGATCATGCTCGGAGGTATGTCGTCGAAATCATCTTCGCGAAAATCTGAAGGTTTACGTTACAATATCGATTGCGAAGCAGAAAGCTATAAAGCAACGCAGTTATTCATAAGGACACAAAGCCAAGAAGCTGAAGAAGTTTATCATGTAGTTAAATGAGATTTCCTTTGAACAAGTTCGGTGCTGGGTCAGGTTGGGTGATATATTAGAAGTCAACCCGCAGCCCCGTTACAATTCACCTGCTTGTGGTGTGCTACCATTGCTAAGTCAGAAAAATCGCCATCTATGCCTGTTTTATGACCTCATAAAGTAGCCAGCATGACCTCGATATTAGCGTTTCGTTATGGTAATACGCGTCGTTACGTTTCGGTACAAAACGTACTACGGATTTTCATTGGAAGGAGCTGACAGTCCAGCTGACTGGTGGCAGTATTCCAATTGCAATAGCGAATACAGGGGCCGGCGAATCCCCATCCCCACCCCAGCTGATAATGGAGAAAAAAGTATTTGAGAGGTTTATCTTACGGGTTACGAGTTCAACCCTTTACATCGGTTAGCTCTGTGACCTGCATGACTGCCTTTGAGAAATTGACGAGACAAAGAAACGGTAATACTTGACTGTCATATTCTGCCGTTATATATTCGAGCAAGCTTCCTACATGGGTTGCGCGTAGTTAATGGAAACGGGATACAAATCATCTGAGACGGCTGACGTGGAAATAGGCGTCAGCGGAGGAGAGAACTTCACCGGCAACAATGGCATGTTGGTTCAATTCCTCATAGAAAACTGTGCATAAGACGAGTCGTGTTCCCTTGCAGCTGAAGCGATACAGCTTCAAAGTTGTATATCCGGACAGCCGTAGTAATCAGCAACACTTCCCTGCAGTGTAAATATGCACTTTGCCAACTCGCTCCAGTCCACCGTGAATGTTTAAACAGCTCATTGGAGCGCACAAAATGCAATTTTGAACGTTCTGGACCCAGTTGAAGCGGCGCCGGATGGGGTCACGTGACCGGTGCGCTCGGCCAATAGGCGGCCGCAGTGGCGTCACTGGTTCAGTAGGGACGTCCGTCGCCCCCAGGGCAAGGGAACTGGCGCGACCGGCACGGCCAAAGGCACACACTCACCCGGACACGGGCGAAATACAGCCGGCGTGCGTCTCTCGGACATCGGCACCGATCCGAGTGTATCCGGTCTGCTGGCGAGACCACCGACCCGGGCGTTTCCGGATCGCTGGGTGGAGCACCAACCCAGGCGTATCCGGATCGCTGGGTGGAGCACGTAAGGACGGCGTGGATCTCTCGGACATCGGCACCGACCCGGACGTGTCCGGATCGCTGGGTGGAGCACGGACGGACGGCGCGGGTCTCTCGGGCGTCAGCACCGACCCGGGCGTGTCCGCACTACTGGCCGGAGCTCAGACGGACGGCGCGGGTCCACGCCACTGCTCGATCTCCGGGCTGGTTTCAGCAGGTCCCGTTGCTGGCGTCCGGTCACCGTCAGCATGGTAGTTCGGTGAGTGGCGGCGGCGCCCGCGGCGATGCCCGCCTCCCCCGGCCAGTCGTGTCGGTATTTGTTTGCAGAAGTTTTGCGACATGTGTGACAGCATGCTCGTCAATTAAAGTGTCACCCCACCACAGTTTAATAACACGTGCACATTCAAAACCTCTGACGGCACGTCAGCGCGTTCTGATCACGGCGCTCCTCAGAATGACCCTCAAGAACACCTTCAGTAACGACACGAGTAATTGCCGTTTAGCCGACCACTGTCGGTGGTGGTGAGGTGGCTCGTCGCCTCCTCGCCCGGTGTGACTGACGCGAGGACGGGGCAGAGCCGGAGCCGACTCGCCGTTGACGCTGCACCAAGGTGTGACTGACTGGCTCGCGGCCCCGGCCCGACTGGCGTCGACAGCGCTCCTTGCGAGGCCGTCATTTGCATGCATGTGATATGGACCGGTCCGGACAAGGTGGCTGAGCGGCTCCACTCGTAGGGCAGTAGGCCTAGGTTGTTGGTGCGCTGCCAGATCGATGGTGCTGCTATGCAACTACTGACTTGTTGTAGCTTCTCCAGATATTTGTTGCCTGTACTCGGATGAAGGCAGAGAGGGAGATAATGAGAAGAAGGGCAGCATGATACAGTATATTTATATATATATATATATATATATATATATATATATATATATATATATATATATATAACTGCATGCATGGGCGCAGATCAGGTAGGGATGGGGCAAGGGGTACGTGCCCCCACCATCTCATCGAAAGACGCCCATTAGAAGCAGGGAGGAGCATGAAAGATCGCCTGAATGATGATTTTTGTTCGAATTCGAAAATCCATAATGCGACAATCACTTGAAGGCCAATTTCGATTTTGAATGAGATCTAAAATGGATCAGGAGATGGATGTGCCAGCGAGGACTGAACAGCACCCTGAGGTCTGAAAGGGATTCCTGCCCCGCTTGAGAGCTGGTGGTCCTTGTCCGCTGGGAGCACCTGAGAGCTTGAAAAGCTGGATGGCCAGTGGGGACCAAAGACCGAAGTAAAGGACCTCTGGTTCGATGTGAGGGGCATCTGGGCCGATGCAAAGGGCCCCTTGCTTATGTAGAGGATCCCGAGCCGATGAAAAGGTCCCCCGAGTCGATGGAGAGTTCCCAGGAGTAGACGCTGAGGGTCCCGGACTCAGTCAACGTGAAGGTTCTCTAGACCAAAGGAAGGGTCGGTGAAAGACCTTCAGTTTGACAGAGAGGGTTCCGGCCAGCAAACAGGGCTCCTGGACTGACGGGGAGGGCCACTCATCCGACAGAGAGCTTTAGCCAGCGGAGAAGACCCGGGACCGTCGGAGATGGCCCCGAATTGACATAAAGTGCCCCTGGGCCGAAGGTAGTTCCCCAAGCCAGTAGGAAGCCCCCTGAGCTAACGGAGGGGCCCAAGTTGTTGGAAGTGCACCGGTCTACGGGCACATTGTATGAAATTTACACTGGATGGGATGACGGTGATACAATATGCATGAAAGCGAATAATTTGGCTCGGGTCGTAGAATTTCACCGAAGAAAATGAAGAATTGTTCGGCTCACTGGGGAGGTTGAAATTCTAGTTCGCATGGTAAAATAGGCCCTGACTGGCTGACAGACGCTCCGGCCTACAAAGAGCGCTCCCGAGCCAGAAGAGAAGAATCTTGAGCAACGGAGAGAGTCTCCTGGCCGACAGAGAGGTCCCCTAGCTATTGGAGGGAACCTCGCGAACCATCAGACGGGACCCCCGAACCGATGTGAACGGCCCCTGGGCCACGGAGCGACCCCAAGCCAATACGAAGGGTCCCTGGGCTGACGGAGGTCTCGGGTCGTTGGAAGGTCCCCCAGGCTGAAGAAGTGGGCCCGTCTAGAAACCTGAGCCAACGGAGAGGATCCGTGAGCCAACATGCGCCATATTATATTCCTCACTATTAGATTAGTAGACAAGGGGCCCATGGCACTCAAAAGAGGTCAAATCTACCAGGGA
This sequence comes from Ashinkailepas kermadecensis, assembly GCA_034440615.1. NCBI lineage: Eukaryota > Metazoa > Arthropoda > Thecostraca > Neolepadidae > Ashinkailepas > Ashinkailepas kermadecensis. Next base: position 47,652 of record JAOTOM010003101.1, on the reverse strand, counting down.
CCCTCTTAAAAATACGTGAACCCTTACGAAGATCCCGTGTGCGCCCCTGACAGCCTGTTCATTCCTCCTGGTTCTCCCTCCGTTATTCCCCGGCTCTTCTCCGTGTGAAATTCTTGTTACGTTGCTGTCTAACACACAAGCAACTTGATGCCTTAGTTTATGTCAACGTCATTTCAGAATGAAAAGAATATGTTTGGGCTGGTGGGAAATCCCAGTAGAGCTGGAGCTGGAACCATCACGATCAATTGCAACCCCACATGTCTGAATAGGGTGGCAACGGTGCAGTATAAACGTCCTGGGTATACTGGCGGATTTGGCGGGCTGATGTCAAGAAATATAACATAGCGAAAGTTAATTTGACCAGCTTAAAAAAGTGGAGTTTTCTACCTGCCACAAACGTTCTGTACAGCATCTAATTGGCAGTACCCATCTAACCCTCGCTGTGTTTTCATGGCCGAGCTATATCGGAGTATTTAAATCAATAGTTGTCATTTAGCGCCAATAGCGAACATTTTGTACCACTCACAATTCTGAAGCGTTCATAATAATTTTATAGTACATAACTGTGCAACTCCCAACGAGGTAAGTCAATGTGTGAGTTTCCCGAAAGAGCACTCGAGTCAGCTGACGCAAGGTAGCATTAACATGGCAACGAGCCCTCCCACCTCTAGCCATCAAAGTGCACCTGAATCGCCGTCTCTGCGACTGTCAAACTGGGCTGAGAGACATTCATCATTGAGCTCTAACTCCACCAGGATCACTACAGGCGTTTCTCAGCACGTCCACCAGGGGAGGAAAAACAGCCGGTATTTTTCGCGGGTGTGTAACTATTTAAGAAACAAGCCTGGGTGCCAAAGTGCACCGTCGGACCGTTGGTCTCTTTCTCCCAGAAGACGGGGTTCGATTCCCTTCACGCGCTCGTATTCAGCCTCCGACTGGGAGGGTCAACTGACCCGACAAGGTCGCGGATCCTGCAGCAGGGTGGCCGTATCTCAACATTGCCGACAAGGTCGACTCTCAGCTAACCCTCATAGTGCGGCAGAATTGTTTTCCCATCGAAATGCGGGGTTTGAATCCCCCACCCGATAGTTTTTGGTTCAAACTAGATAGACTGAGACAGTAAGTAACAGAACGTATCTTCGTCCTTGGTATTTGAAAACTTTTCTTTTACTTTTCTTCCCATCTTCTACCACCTTTCTTCCCATTGAAACACAGGGTTTTGAATCCCCCACCCCAATAACTTTTGCTTTGAACCAGATAGACCGAGATAGTGAGGAACAGAGAATAGCTCCATTATTTATATTTAAAAACAGCTTGTAAAGTTGTTTGCCTTTTAGATGACGTTCCAGTTCGTGCCACATAAACCGATTTGTGTTCCTGGTGGCTATGCGGCTGCCATTGTAGTTTTCTAGCTTGCTAATCAAAACGATTGTGTAAGTTGATGTGGAATATATCAAACCCAGACTTCACCTAACACTGTGACAAGTACCAAGGTCAAGGTCTAGCTGATTGTTCAGGCTGAGCGTATTGGGAAACTAAATCCTAAACTATAATTTTGGTTAGTTTCCATGTTCCATCACTTTGGGGAGCTAGAAATACGAAAAGTATTGGATAAAGGAACGTCTTTCGCTATGACTTTAGTCCATGTTCTGTGATCTTGTATGATCTTTCACATCGTTAACGCTATTTCCTGAGGGCTCCTGAGTCGGCGTAGTTTGTAGGGAGGGGAGGGGCACACAGATTCCTGCCACCTAATACCCCACCTTCGAATGCCCCACCTCATAGTATTTTATTGCAGGACGTTCACCAAGATGCTTGTAGGTCTAGACTAGGAGGGGGGGCATTTCACGGTGTAATTAGAACAATACGTGCAATAAGTGCTTTGCACTTCAAGGTCATCTTCGGTGAGTCTATTTTGCTTGTGGTATGCGGCAATTATACCGCTGAAAGCGAGAACGAAGTCCAAGGGATAAGAAATGGTGTATTGTTCCTATTTGTATTTTGTATTTGTGTTTGCGAGTTCAACAAACCGGTTCCATAAAATGGATTAATATTTGGTTTGAGTCAGATTACAGTCGGATACCTTTCACAAACATGAGCAAAAATGGAAGCAGTAAAACAACAGTATACAGGAAAAACCGAACACGTAAAGTCAATTTAAAAGACGTCGTTGTTAAGCATCGCGACGAAACTCGTGTCCGAGAAGCGGAAGTGGCCGGCGGCAGTAGGTTCCAGGCCTATTGTTGCGAACAACCGATAGTTTTCGTGTACAATTAATTGAGCCAAGATCACGAAGATCCTATCAACGCAAAGCTCTCTGAGCGAATGTGCTTAAGACTTTCAAGCATTTACTAGTGGCATCGTCTTACAAAAATAAATTGCATAAACAGTCGGCTCTGCAGTTAAATGAACCCGTGAAGTGTGCTTGGTATGGATTACAACAACGACTGGAATGTTTTGGAACTTCGAGGACAGGAAATTTGTCCGTTCTTTTATCTTTCAAATGGATCCAGTGCTCCTCGAAAGTACTAAGTAGGCCACCAGTTTTGAGAAGCAGGGTTGATAGCCGAAGCATAAATGGCTAAGATCCGCTTCCCAAAAACCTGTCGGGATCATAAATTATAAGTCATACTCGTGTACCTGTTTGCATTGTTTCTATAATTATTGCTCATATTCAAACACTACCAGAAGTGTGTCATTTGTGTCATATGTGTCATATGCGCACAATGTGTCATATATGCGTTGCTTATTCACACCTCTGACTCTCCAACCTTCATGTCCTACCGTCATCAACACCTTCACTTACAAATCACGCCATCGCACTCTCAGCACAATGAACACAGCCCGATCGTATTGTAATGAGCATGATGCCGATCTATTTTTTGGTAACGCCGGAATGTAATAGAAACGTATACTGAACTTTCTAAATTTCGTGAGCAGTGTGATCTTAAAATGAATATGCTGTTCATGGTAGGTATCACTTCAGCTGATTTAGCTGTATGTCGTTGATTTATGCATCGAAATATCACTTTACATTTACGCGTCAGGGAGATCTGTCCTGTTCGTGGTGGCATTAATAAAATTAACTAAGCCTGGCTTAGCTAACTCGCTAGCTGAGTAGAGAGATGGCATGTCCACGCATTCTACTGTGACAGCTACTCCGTTTACTGACCATTAATGCAAGCGAAGGAACATCGGATTACGAGTGAAACTGATTATCTGACCGGATACGGGATGTTGACAAGGACCAATTCGAATCTCGTTTCGACGATCCGATCCTGAATTGCCCGAGCGAAATGCGGATAACTAGCGGATGATCAGCATGTCCGCAGCGGTTGCTACAAATGTGCAGCGTGAAATATAAACAGGTCCGTGTTTGGTGCTGGGTCCGTCGATTCTGCCGATGTATGTTTTTCGATGAGCCGGTGGCTTCCATACCTGGAAGTTGATATAAATCGCGATCGAGTATCCCACTGGCTTCCGACGGCACCGTTTGCTTAAGACTGGCAATGGGCCAGCGAGGATGCGGATGTGACCTTGGACGTGACGTCAAGGCTGCAACGTTTTTCTTTATAAATACTACGATAATCTGCGACAAAGAGGTTACATTTTCTTTCCAAGGTGTCGTTTCCAGGGGTGAGTAGCGTCCACGAAAATAACATAGCGTTTCGCATCGCAAAAAATACGATCGAAATCCGTTCCTGAGCGCAAGATCCCTCGTGAAGAGATTTAGCCTCGGTTTCAATTCCAATTCACCGTTGGACTTGCAGGTGCTTGCATGGGTCGGTAAGTGCCTTTCCAGTACGATGACACGGTAAGTCCAGATAACAAGCGGTGCCCATGTAAGCGGTGTAACTGAAACAGGCGTGTTGAGAGAGGCAGTGTTCAAGGTATCTATTATGGCTAACTTCCATCAAAATCCAAAACATTTTGGTATGTCGCATCGATCTATCTGCCGTCGCATGTGTGTACATGTTCTTACGTGTGATCCTGAAGAGGCTTCAAATTATAGCTACTTGCTCAGTGTTCCATGGCTTTCACTTTCCAGGAGTGTTTTTTAGGCTGCTTGAACACTTCAAAACCATTCTTATTCATCGGCGTCTATGGAAAGCTCTCGTTCCGTTGGGTGTTGTCAGCAAACAGAAGGATCAAAGCTTTTGTTTGCAAACGATAGAACTGGGGCAGTCACAAGGATCCAATTTGTCTTGTAAACATATTACCAGCTCTGCCGCCAGTGGAACGCGTCGTGCGCTCCGTTCCAGTGTTCTGCGATCGCTCGCGACCGGCGCTTTCACGCGCCGCATTTGCACATGTATGGGAGATGCACGTTTGGCTGCCAGCCGCCTGTGTACAGTCAATGGCGAGGTGCCGCCGCCCGACTGACTATCGGGTTTCGGCGCCACACCAATCTGCCGGCGCATTTGTCGTGACAGTGGGGCGCCGCTGGCTGATGGACAGACCATTCAGATAATTAACTCCCGACACTTTGCCGCGGCGATAATGTATGTTTTGGGTCGGCCCGCCGGCGCGCGTCCCGTGCCGTCTGGTCCACCGCGGGCACCGCGACTTCCCCCCCTCCCCGGCGGCGACGCGAATTCGGGCCGATGACAAACGGCGACGGGGCGGAGCCAGCGCTGATTGGCTGACGTCACCGTTAATGAGTGCGCCGGCGCCGGGGATTGGCCGCCGGCATGAACGATGAGCTTCCGCGTCGGCTGTGATTGGCCGGCTGACGGCCGACCCAGTTGGCGGCGGCCCAGTGTGCGGCGGCGGCGGTCGACCCGCGCCCGCCGCCGGCAATTACCGCTAATTAGGTGAGCGCGTGCGAAGCCGGCGGCGCCGCCGCGTCGCGACCGTCGCGCGCCGAGCCGCCGCCGCCGCCGATGGCGAGCCGGTCTGACGGCGTGTCTGCCGCAGGTGCCGCGCCGGCGGCCTGAGCGGCGCCATGAGCCTGACTGGTGCGCCCAGCCCGCGCCACGACTCCGACTGGGACATCAACGACATCAGCGACGCCAGCGTGCCCAAGGTGAGCTCAGTCCAGCCGTCTCGCCGGCGCGGCGCGCTCCGATCACCGATGGTGACGAGCGGCGTGTCGCCGCGCCGCCTCCGCGCTCCGCAGCTCGCGCGCCGCACTGTCCGATCGTGCACCTGGATCGGCAATGCCCCGTGCGGCCTGTGTTTACGCCAGCTGCCACGGCGCGGGCCGGCCGCCTGGCGGAGCGGCACTGAAGACGTGTCCGGTGTGCACAGTGCATGACAAGTGTCGATGCCTGGCCCGATAACGGCCAGCACGCTGTGGTTGTAGCCGTCATCGTGTTCGGACGGCGGTGACGGCGCCGCAGCTGCCGGTCTGCCTTGGCGGCCCAGGTCGCGGCCGGCGACGCTCGGGTGATTCAGTCACGGCGCGTGCCGGCCTGTCGGAGGAGGCGCCGGCCGGCCGGTGCGCCCGCTGACACCGCCAGCTCGTAACGCCGCCCGGTGGCCGTCTGCAAGTCATGGGGAAGGCCGGGCCGGCGGCTGGCACGTGCCGTCTGGCGGTGCGGCACACTGCGGCCTGCTGCCCTACCCATCCCCCTCCTGCCGCTCAGGCTCAGCCGTGGATGGTCACGACAGGATAACCAAGATATACGACGAATAGGCGGGCTGTTTTATTTTAAGGTAATATTGATGTCTTCTAGGGTAAGAAAATATGGCAAATCCATCATGTGGTATGTTTTTACCTATCACAAACCTCGGCATTTCAAAATGCATCAATATTAACACAGTGTCGTAGCCCTGGGCCGACGTGAAGGGCCCTGGATCGACAAAAGAGGCTCCAGACTCACGGAAAGGGTCCGGGACCGATGAAGAAGGCCCAAGTCAACGGAGAATGCCCTCGAAAAGATGTTGAAGGCCCTCGGCTGGGCTAACCGGAAGGGCTTCTAGATCGATGGAGGGGGGAGTTGGAAGGGCCACGGACTGACAGAGAAGGCCCCGATGAATGGCTCCTGGGCTGACGGAGGAGCCCAAGCCGAAGAAAGGGCCCCAGACCTGATGGACAGGGCCTAAGCGTTTGAAAAGGGGCCTCCTGCTTGCCAGAGTCCGACGGCCCAGGGTCGTCAAAGAGGGTCCCTGAGATGACGGAGGGGTCCCTAGTTGCCAAAGAGGACCTCTGGCAGTCAGAAAGGGCCTTTGGGCCAACGAATGGGGCCCAAGCCGTACGAGGGATCCTGGCCTGATAAAGGGGGCCCAAGCTGTTGAAAGAGGGCCTCCGGCTTGACAGAGGAGAGCCTGGGTCGCTAAGGAGGGCCCCTGCGCGGACGGAGAAGACCCCCTAGCCGCGGGAGGATCCCGGGTCGTTTGAGAGGGCCCAGAGCCGGCATGAAAAGGTACCTGGGCTGATGGGGGCCGAAGCCGCACAGTGGACCCCTTGCGTGAAACGGGAGGTCCAAGATTTTGAAAAGGAGACTCCGGCCGGACGGAGAGTGTCCTGAACCGTGAAAGAGGGTTTTTGAACCGATGGATTGGGGATCCGGACCGGACGTGCAGAGCCCTTGGGTCCACTTTGGATCACGCTGATGAAGAGGGCCTCATGGCTGACAGCGGGCCTCATGCCGATGCAGAACCCCGAGCTACGGAGACAATCCGATCAGAAGTGGAGGGTTTCAGGTGCTACGTAAAGGGACTCTAAGCTCATGGAGGGGCCCCGGGCTGTTAAAAAGCAGTGACATTTCCAAGGAGTGAAGGGGCTCAGAGTCGGTAAATCCGACTCTGAATGGATGGAATCGGACTCATCCCCTGGAACTCAACTCTGGAGCATCAGGAAGCCTCTGCAACTCAGCAGACCCTGTCAGATCATAGGTTCCTGAAACCACAGAGGTAACTGGAGGATGTTTACAACCTCAGGGGCCCTGAAGCCTCAGGGAGCCCTGGAATATCAAGGGACCTACCAACTTAAGGAGTTCTGAAGTCACAGAGGACTCGAAGACCCAGAAAACTTGGAATCTGCACAACTCAGAGGAGCTGTCAAGTCATGAGAACTTGGAATCACAGGTGGCCCTGCAAATTTAGCTTAATATGTCTTTTGTTCTGTTTGAAAGGTTTCAAGTTTGTGTTCTTGTGGACAGGACACAATTTAATCATGTCACAAATATGCTTGTTGTGTTTCGACATTTTGCATAGTTAACCATGCCAACTCCAATGTAAAGACTTCCATACAAAGTTTGCTTTATTTCGTTGCTCCCGAAACAGAAGTAAGTGTGCATATGCCATATGTATCTGCTTGAGAGGACAAAACAAAATTGAAATGAGCTTGGTGATAATCATGCTAAAATATAGCATCCGAATTAGCATTTCGTATGCAACAACTTTTCATCTCCTTTTTGGATAGCAAGTGCAAACGAATGTACACACATGACTAGCATAATTGCTTCATAGACTTTCGCGTAACATGTGTTAAAGTGTATCGTATTTTGCTGATGCTGTTTCTCAAATAATGGTGTGCATCATAAAATAGATCAAGGTGTTGCAATTGAATGGTGCTTATTTCCAACACAGGATAGAATAAAAGAGCGATGGGGTGCACAGTCATATATTTGAGGAAATTATCCTGCTTTCGCACAATGCTAGGTGATCGTATAATGGTCCAGACAGGCACATTTTGCTTCGGATTACCACTCTCTAAAAACATTCCTGCACAGCGCATATGAATCCATTTACATGTTTAGCATCAGTGAATATCTCTTGAAATTCCAGGGGACAGCGGCAAGAATTGCCCTCTCACGTGCAAAATCAAATCTTGGATGAAGAAGACATCGGCTTTGGAGTTTGCTCAGCCCCTCCCATTGCATGGGGTCGATTCCCCGCGATGCCCGCCCTTTCTGCCGGGGTGAGAGGCAAGTGACGCCATAGTGACATCAGCTGTTGAGGGCGTCGTAAAGCCACAACCAACCGACCAACCAGCCCCTTCCCTTGGTTGCATTGCGTTTAGATCGATTGGTCTTGCAAAGTAAAATTTTCCATGGATGAACCAGGGAGGGCTTATCGGGCCGCCCAGAGAGGGTTCTGACCCCCACCGGGGTCTCCGCCGATGGTCTTCAAATAGGAAGAGAAATGAGGAGGCATGCCAAGGTACACTCACCAGGTCTTCAGCTGGAAGTAAACGCCATGGTTACGGCTCGACTAAATACAAAGAGTTTTTACGTGCATTTTATCTGCAGGTTATAGGGATTCCTCTCAGTTTCTCCAAGAACCTCGCACCCCTCAACCTAAAACTTCACGTGCCACCAATGGGGCATGGTGTCTTGCTTGAGAACTGCAGGTGTAGGCGGAGGAATTAGGCAGTGGGGATTAGCTTTGATTATGATCATGTGATGGCTGAGGTTCGGAGATGATGGTTATCATGTGGAAGTGGAGTTCAGAGATGCTATTTATTCCAGGTGTTACGTGTCGAGTTCAAGCTTATCCAGCCAGTGAAGCACACGCTCCTTTCATATATATCACGGGGAAAGGGCTGTAGCTACTGAAGAACTAGCTTCTTCAGTATAAAGCAGGTTTTTTATCCTCCTCTTTGCCTCTCTCCTGAAGGTAGCATTACATCTGAAGCATTACATCAAGGCACACACGTATTCCACGAAGGGTAAGCTTAAGCGGCACACTCAGAAAGCTTGCAACACTTGTCGTAATAGTTCCTACTCAAGGCTTTGTGCTCGTTGTCGAATAATAGCACCGAATACTTGATATTAATGTATCTGCATAGCTCTTGTGGAGTCGACACGGCATCAGAGGACTCCATGCACCTGCCCTCCCCCTCTCGTAGACTTCCCGCATTTATCGCAGTCGGAGCACGTAACCCATTAGACACTGTAAACCACGAGATCAGCCACGGCGCCTTCCGTGCAAAACCATCGTCTTGTTAATGTTAATGCTAATGTTGATGTAGCGCGTGCCTGCACAGAGGTACCCTGCTGACTGCCCGCCGCTGTAACAGCCGGCCATGGTCGCCTCTGGCTGTACTAAAGCCTCGCCGCGCGCCAGCAGTTCAGTAGTGGTGGGCGGTATGACTGGATATGGCTTTTCTACTGCGATCCTGACTTGCTATGGCCTTACCGCCGCGAGCTGATTCTTGGCGGCTGACGGTTCGAGCCGGTCACGATCGGCACTCGTCCCTCACCGTGGTGAACAAGGCCAGTTGGAAATTGTATCACTCGGTACAGTGCACAAGCGGCGTTGATGCGAAATCCAGGCACATAGCAGCTTGTAAACCGGTATATATCAGCTATTTACATGATATGATATGATATATATATATATATATATATATAATATATATATATATATATATATATATATATATATATATATATATATATATATATATATATATATATCTGCATACGTTTGTGTGTGTGCTTCTGTGAGGGAGAGGGTATATGCCATATTGACTCCATTGATGTACATTCAAACGTGACTTGTCATACTCAGACCACAACATACCAGACGAATCGGGTGCATCTGGATTTCAACTTTGATGTCAGCAGCCAACAAAAAATATGCTCAATGTGCTCTCAGAATCCTTCCTTGAGTCATACATTTTTTAAAATGATCCCCACAAGATTACATATGCAAATATTATAATACATCTTTACTTTAATTTATTTAGAATGCCAAATTGTCACAGTTGTAACTGACTGGATATGCCACTGATTTTTTCAACATCACGTAATCAAACAGAAGGTTGCTGAGAACGGAATCAACAGCCGCCGATCGTCTGCACCTTTCCGTAAACACAACCCCGAGTATGTCAATACGTAGCAAGACGTTGGCAGAAACCATAAACACAAAACCTGCCTGCCTAACTCATGTCCAAGAGATGTCCCTAGCAAGCAAGAGCCCACGGCTTGTGACAGGATGTGTACGAAAGAGCAGTTGGAAGAACCACTAAGCTTCGTAGCTCTAACGAAAACGGTTTGGAAATGGCATTTCAAAAATCATCGGTGAGACGAAATTCTAACCCGCAACTCCCCCATCTCCCCGAAGAGGAATAAAGCTACGACATATCTGAATGAGTTTTAACTCGACCGATCTGCAGGTGATGCGATACAGAGAGTTTCAGGAGTGCACAGATGGCTTGTGAGTCACCCACTCGGCAGGTCGTAAGGTACAGAAGGTTTGAGGAGTGCATAGATGGCCTGCGAGTGCCCCACTCGGCAGGTCGTAAGGTACAGTGGGTTTGTGGAGTGTCTGAATCAGTGGCGGGCCCACCGGGGGAGGGAAGGATTGATTGAGGGGAGGGACCGATGCAGCCGTCCTTCCGTCGTAAACAGGGGGAGGGCAAATATATGATTTCACCCCATACATTTCTGGAGGATGAAGCATGAAAGGAGACATAACATGTTGCGGTGGCACCATGCCAGATAACGCATCATGTTGTCCACAGTCCCCAGGTCAGGAAGCACATTCGCATTGACAAGTCCCCTAGAGCTCACTGAAAGCCCTCAACATCCGGTAGAGGCCGGCTGTCGAGAGGCCCATTAATCCGAGAGGATTCCCCTAAAGCTCATGAAACACCCGACAAGAGACTCCAGCAGGTTTCTTGAAGGCGTTTTAGTGGGAGGCCTCTTAAGATTCCCTAGAGACCAAACATACAGGGAGCCACCCATAGAGAACCCCGTCCCTCTGGAAGAAGTTAATGGCGCCGCTCTAAATGACTTGTAATTCAACCACTGCGTGTGGTACGATGCAGCGAGTTTGAGAAGTGTCTGGATGACCTGTAACTCACCCACTCGGCAGGTGGTGAGGTACAGCGAGTTTGAGGAGTGGCCTGACGGCGACTTCCAAGGTGTGTACCCTCCCGACTCCGAGGACGCCAAGAAGCATACATCTGGCTGGGCCATGCGCAACACCAACAACCACAACGTGAGTGAACTCGAGCGTGTATCCGAATGGCTCGTGAAATTGGTGAAGCAAAGTGTTCACAGGCGGTTGAAAGCACTGAACTGGTCTTGACCAAAAAATGCATATAATATCTTTTCCTTTCATTTTAAACACATTTTCCGTTTGAATTGTTGCTGCAGAGAATTAGAGCGCACGTTTGACCGGAACTCATCTCCCGAACGGAAAATTCCAGTTATTTTATATACTTGTGACCGAGAGTTTGACGCACCTACGCCAGCAAGTTGCCAACTGGTCATTCCACCCGGAGGCGTTAATAGCGGCCACCTTCCATGGGAGGGGGAACATGCCCCCAATGCATCCTGCATTCGCCCCTGGATGCTGGTACCCCCACCGCCTTCATCCAATGCTAGGCTTTGCAGCTTCGCATCGCCAACCCTGCCCCTTCACTACCTTGCCCCCGCACTACCCTTCCAGGAAAAGGATGCACACTGACATTTTGGACGGCTTTTTGAGTCTTCTTTGCAAACGAAAGATGTCCCCAAGCTTCCTAAGGCACAACATTTTTCTTTACTTGTTTTTATGCACATACCACCATAGGCGTAGGAACGTCTGAAGAAGTGGGTGGGCCAGGGTCAACAGCAGGGACGCATCCATGGATTTCGCAAAGTACCATGGCTGAGCACTTTTGGGTAGAGAACCCGATAATTTGAGAAGTGAACACAACATTCACCGCTAAGGGGCGGGGGCAGGCCCCCTGGACGCGCCTATGGATAGCAGCAAGATGTGGTACTGAAAAAGAACTATCATCGCAGTATAAGTACTTTTGCAATTTCACATTTCTCTCTGAACTTGGAACTCTCTTTACGGCTGATGTATTCTTTTGTAATAATAGGTTCATCTTCCTGGTGCAAGTGAAACCATTCGTACCCATTACTGTTCAAACAAAATTTCTTCAACTTCCGCTATGTGCGTGTGGGGGGATGCAGGCTCATTACAGCCTCACCAAGGCCGTTACAGCCTTGGTGTATACAAGAGCCTCAGTAATGTGTATGTAGTGTGCTCTTGTTTCCATGATATGGTACAATACGTCTCTAAGATGTCCCCCATTGTAAATGTTCACCGATGTTGGCGTGGAGAAACAATAAGCAAGAACGTAGCTTACTTGCTGGCCCATGGCAAAAGATTGATGCTGAATGGATGAGAAACAAGAAAGACGGGTGATCGCTGGTTGAAAATTATTAGATCCGGTGTGTGGCAGACCAAGATTGGCAGGCTGACATAATTGTATGGTGTTCGTCCTCAGGGCCTAACTCCGACACGTACGTGATCAGTTAATCATCTCTGTAGTACATATCGTGCACCTTAGAATATCCGCCACTTGAAAAGAAATTCCACAACTACATCCTTTAGCACCCGGCTGAAATGGAATGTAAGCGCATATTTTGGGGATCAACAATGCAGTGCAAAATAGCTGACAGGTGACAACAAACGGCACCTCATCAGGTCATAACGTGTTCAGGCTTATGAGCCACAAGAGCCCATCCTGAATTCAATTAGATGATTAGATCTCTTCTTCCCACGTTTTCTGGTGGCTAAGAAATCCAGATAACCGCTGAGCTTTGATGCACATCATCTCTTTAGTTAAATATGCTCCCAGATTGGCTACCGAATTGATGCTCTAGTTAGGTGTTCTTTTTTAAACCTTTCCGTTTTTCTTTGTCTCCGGATGTGTTTTAGGGCTCCAGCCAATTTTTGTTAGAGCCCCAGCACATTTTTGCGACCCCAGCTCTTTTTATAATTTTGTTGCGTTTTTGTGCACCGACGATATTTTTTGTTAGGCACCGGCGCGTTTTCGCAGACCCCGAATTGTTTATTTAGTGTTCTGTCTTTCTATTCCTTTTATAGGACCGTATCGATTTTTGAGAGCCCCAGCCTGTTTTTCAGGCCCCATACGGTCTCAAGGCCACGGTGTGCTTTGAGGGTCACATTGCGTTTTTTAAGCTCCCGGTGTGTATTTAGTGCTGCAACACATGTTTTAAGGCCCTGCCACTTTTTGCCGGAGTCGGTACACTTTGGAGGGCCAGATGCATTTTCGTCCTCCAGTTGTGCTCTTAGGATCCCCTGTGTATATTTGGGGTTCCTCGCTCACATTTGTGGGACTCCAGCAAGATGTTGGGGGCTCCGGTATAATTTTTCGGGGTCCCGTCGCGACTTTTCGGGCCCAGGCGCGTTGTTCAAGGGGGGGGGGGGGATCCGACGCCAGTTTTCTGGGCCAGGAGCAATTTTTGGTGACTTCTCTTGAATTATGTAAAGTCCGAGCCACGGCCTGATTTTGTGGGCCCCCGGTGACATTTCTTGGTGTCCCGCAGGGATTTTTCCGAGCTCCGGTACGTTTTTCGGTGCCGTATGCGATTTGTTAAGGCATCTGATGGGATGTTTGAGCTAAGGAGCGATTTTCCTGGGTCGGACATTTATTTTTCGGAATCTCTCTTTATTTTGAAGGGCTCCGGCTTGATTCTTGTCTGGTTTCGATGCGATTTTGGGGCCACGCTGTGCTTAGTTGGGACCACCGACGCAAATTTTTTGGAAGCCCGAGGGGAATTTGTGATGCACCGACCAGGATTTAGGGGATTACTGACAGTAATCTTGGGTCCAAACCGCGATATTTGGGAGACTTGGCGGTAGTTCACGGAGTGTGTTGCGCTTATCTAGGCCCCAGCGCGAATTTGACGTTCCCCGGCGCAAATTTTCGGGTTCGGTGCAAGTTTTTTGGTGCCCGTTGTTTATATTTATAACCCCAATTCTGAGGGCTCCGACGCGAATTTATGGGGCCCCAGAAACATTTTGTTGGGGACCCCGAAGCGATTCCTGGGCTCTTGGAAAGCCACCTCTTCAGGATGGAGGAGGGGGCATTTGTCTCGCTGGTGTGCCACTGCGGCTGCTCAATGAGTTTTCTTTTTTTTTTCAGCCGATGGCACCATTCAGAGTAGAATGACCATTAGGAGAACTTTCCTTCCGGGCCTGTTCTGTATTATCCGGTGATCGGGTCGACTCAATGGAGCCTTTTGTGATTTTCTTGGGGTCGATTTGCATTTTTTGTAAGCCTTTAGCGCGATATTTTGGGGCCCCCGTACGATTCTTCGGCCTCGCAGTGCATTTTTTCGGTGCTCCAAGGCGCTTCTTTTCCGGGGACAGACGCGTTTTTGGGGTCTTTGACGCAATTTTTGTGGCCGTAGAGTGATATTCCGGGTAGGAATGATTTTTTGGAAAGGAATTGATTTCCAAGGGCAGCAGCGCGACGTTTTTGGGTATAAGTGCGATTTGTTTTACCCTGTCTTCATTTGTTGGGAAGCCTATCGTGCATTTTAGTGGCCTCGACACGTCTTTGGAAGCCCAACACGTTCTGGTTTCTTTTGGATCGATTGCTGGGAGCCCATAGTCATTTTCCATGTCCAGATTGTTTTTTTCTCGTTATCTTGGCTTCATTTATTGGGTGCTCCCGATGAGACTTTTGGGGCCCCGGTGCGACCTGTCGAGACCCTGGCGTGATTTTCAGGGGCCCGGGCGCGACTTTTTGGTACCTTCAGGCTCAGCGTGATTTTCAGTGGCCCCAGCCCAACGTTTTGAGTCCCCTTTGTGATTTTCAAGAACACCGGCACGAGTTTGTTCGGCCCCCAGCGTGATTTTCTGGGCCCAGGCGCGAACTTTTGAGACCCCCATCGTGATTTTCAAGAACCATGGCACGACTTTTTGTGCTCCCAGCGTGGTTTTCAGGGGCCTGGTCCAACTTTTTGTGCCCCCAGCGTGATTATCAGGGGGCCCGGCCCGACCTTTTGGGACCCAGCGCGATTTTGAGGGCCCGGCCAGTCTTTTTCGGGCTCAGCGTCATTTTCGGGAGCACCGGAGAAACGTTTTGCTCGCAGCGTACTTTCCAGGGGCCCGGTCCGACTTCTTAAGGCCTTAGTGTGATTTCATGGGGCCCTGGCGCGACTTATCGGGGTCCCGGCGCGGCTTTTTGGAGGCCCAGCGATATTTTCAAGGGCCCGGTCCCACATTTTGGAGCCATCAGCGTCATGTTTATGTCCCCGGAACGATTTTTGAGGCCCCAATGTGATTTTCAGGGGCCTTGGTGGGATTTTGGGATGCCCAGTCATTTTCAGGGACCCCTGCGCGACTTTTTGGGGCCAAGGCGATTTTTATGGGCCCCAGTGCGATTGTTTGGGAAACCAGCAGGATTTTAGGGAGCCTGGCGCTATTTTTTTCCGAACTCAGGCGCGATTATTGGGGGCACACAACCTCTCATGGGGAGGAGGACTGCTCCAATGCCCCCTGCCTTCGGTACGCCACTGCGCATGCCCCAATGATTGCATAGCTTAACAATGACGTCTATGGAGTATATCGCACACAATCGACTTTCCTATCCCATTTAACTGCTTGCACCACAAGTAGTGTTCAGAAATATACACCCTGCAATTGGTCTGAATTCATTTCATTATCTTCGGAGTTGTTAAATCTCAACCTGGACGTGCACATCACTGGACGATGAAAAGCCTTGATAGTAATATCCGTTGTAATTCGGTGTTTTAGTATTATTACTCAAAATATCTTCATTGAATATATTCTGGGATCAGTGTCTTTTCTAAGCAGAGATTGTTACATATACCATGGCACCACCATCTCACCGAACCATTTCTGTTCAACGACATAATTTGAATTAAATGTTTAACGTGCTGTCAATGCCACTACGCAGTTACCCAGCTGAAGATGCACTCGGATCAGTTGCCATGCTCGTCATGTGCCTTCTCAGGTCACATGACAAGCATCGCTCGTTACTCGTCACATCATCACTCTTCATATCACTCCTCGTGTGACCTTGTCAGGTCGCACCACGAGCGCCTAATCCTATCGGGGATTCTGAGATTCTGACAGGCGTTCTCGCACTTGAAGTTGATATAATAGGTTGTGGACTTCATTATTGTATATATGCTACCATAATAAATGATGGAAATAAGTATTTTGCTATGTTGGGTACCAGCACCGATAATACCCAGGCATCTCACTGAAAAGGTTGGATATTTGTGCTGTGCCAAACTGTAAAAATTCATTGAAATCAGGAAATTTTTACCTTCTACTTCATACTACAGTCACGCAATATATGTATCGTGGCAGTAATATTATGCCTCAATGGTCAAATTACATGTAATTGTTGAAGTGTATGGCAGCTAGGAGTAAAGCCATATATAATACATAGCTATGTAATATCAAGGCAAGGAACTTTCACTTGCAAATTGTACGTCTTACCTTGATTGTGTTACCTTACTGCCTTCAGCCTTTATAATTGTATACTGTAGGCAATGTTAATGAAATCGATGTTGAATATGTTAATAGTAAAAGAACCACAGTGAAACTCTAGTATGAATGTATTTTGTTACTAGCTGAAACATCATCTGCTTTATAGTCTTTTCATAACATAATATAAGGAGTGAATATCCATACATCTGTTGCATTACATCAACTCCGGAATTAGTTGCGTTTTTGTAAGGTCATGTCCAAGTGTGTATGACTTAAAACATGAAGTGCTACCATGTGATATGTGCAACTTTTATTTAGTTATGGATTGCAGGAACCTTTTCACATATTCAAATGTGTGATGCTGCCTTTTATTAAATTTAAATGTCTCAAAAGTGGGAGGGCCAGCTACCATTGTTGCCCCCCCCCCACTTTGAAAAGTGGGAGGGCCATGGCCTCCCTGGCCCCTCCTGTTCCTACGCCTATGCATACCACCCGAAAAAAACCGATATTCTCTGTTTCCCTAAACAATTTCCATAGCGCAGTACCAATGGTGTTCCAATATGCCGAGCAACATTGCACTGGCACTTGGTGAATTGAATATATATATATATATATATATATATATATATATATATATATATATATATATATATATATATAAATATATATATATATAGCTATATATATATATATATATATATATATATTCAAAGTAATTATCTATTAATTATCCAGTCACCCGGTACCAACTAACCATTCAGCATCATGGCAATTCAGTATTCGGCACCATTCATCATCAGAAAGGCCTTCAGCAAGTATAATTTGCAAAGGGAATATGCCGTTGGAATTACTGCAAGGTGTCAGACTTTTTTTCCTGATAGCACTCGGGCGGGCGACTAATTTAACAGTAGTCACACAAGCAAAGCTAAGGGTATCCGGTGTCACTATGTGTCTGTAGCGTCAATATCATCCGACGTTCAGAGCACGCAGGTCACTGGTGACCGGTAGACGTCGCTCGGCTTGATGACCTGCTTCGAACAGGTCAGCTGTGTCGAGGTGTGTGTAGTGAGCACACGTGGCGCGGAGCATCGCTCACGGCAGCCTGTCTGACGCAGGTGACGATCCTGAAGAAGAGCTGTCTGGGCGTGGTGGTGTGCACGGACGCGTGCGCCTTGGAGGATGGCTCATTTGTCCACCTGCGGCCGGCCATCTGCGACAAGGCCCGCCGCAAACAGCAGGGTGAGTCACCGGGTACTTCCTGACAGCAGTCACCGTCCGGCCCCACCTCCTGACAGCAGTATCCGTCCGGCCCGACCTCCTGACAGCAGTCACCATCCGGCCCCACCTCCTGACAGCAGTCACCGTCCTGCTCCACCTCCTGACAGCAATCACCGTCCGACTCAACCTTCCTGACGGCAGTCAATGTCCGACCCCATCTCCTGACAGCAGTCACCGTCCGGCTCCACCTCCTGACAGCAGTCACCGTCCGGCCCACCTCCTGACAGCAGCCACCGTCTGGCTCCACCTCCTGACAGCAGTCACCGTCCGTCTCCACCTTCCTGACAGCAGTCACCGTCCGGCTCCACCTCCTGTCAGCAGTCACCGTCCGGCTCCACCTTCTGACAGCAGTCACCGTCCGGCTCCACCTCCTGACAGCAGTCACCGTCCTGCTCCACCTCCTGACAGCAATCACCGTCCGACTCCACCTTCCTGACGGCAGTCACTGTCCGACCCCATCTCCTGACAGCAGTCACCGTCCGGCTCCACCTCCTGACAGCAGTCACCGTCCGGCCCACCTCCTGACAGCAGTCACCGTCCGGCTCCACCTCCTGACAGCAGTCACCGTCCGGCTCCACCTTCCTGACAGCAGTCACCGTCCGGCTCCACCTCCTGTCAGCAGTCACCGTCCGGCTCCACCTTCTGACAGCAGTCACCGTCCGGCCCACCTCCTGACAGCAGTCACCGTCCGGCTCCACCTCCTGACAGCAGTCACCGTCCGGCTCCACCTCCTGACAGCAGTCACCGTCCGGCCCATCTCCTGACAGCAGTCACCGTCCGGCTCCACCTCCTGACAGCAGTCACCGTCCGGCTCCACCTCCTGACAGCAGTCACCGTCCTGCTCCACCTCCGGACAGCAATCACCGTCCGACTCCACCTTCCTGACGGCAGTCACTGTCCGACCCAATCTCCTGACAGCGTCACCGTCCGGCTCCACCTCCTGACAGCAGTCACCGTCCGGCCCACCTCCTGACAGCAGTCACCGTCCGGCTCCACCTCCTGACAGCAGTCACCGCATTTTCTGACAGGTATCATTTCCTGACAGGTGTCATTTCCTGTCAAGTGCCATTTTCTGGCAGCACTAGCGGCGGGAACTATGAGACCCCCAGGGCTGAGAGCCACACGCCTTGCGCGAGCAGGGTGGGTCTTTGCCCCCTCTTGCGGGGGCCAAGAGCATCTGACCGATTTCGATATGGTGGTACTTGGAGAGGATTCTCCTTTGAAAAATAAACGCCTTCCTTGGCGAATGTTTAGTCATTGCTCGGCGGTATTTCCTTTGGTAATGATATAATAGCTGCGAGCAATGTTCATGTCCTCCACCTACGAAAACCTGTCAGGGAACCTGGTGCGTCCAAATTCATTAACAGCACTATCGCTAAAAGAAGGCAATGTTGGAAAGGTCTCCTGATGATTCATGCAGTGGTGAACGACTACATCAAAGCTTGTTTTTATTAACTGCCAAAGACGAAATTGTCTGGGATAATTCATTGTAAAATTGATGAATGGGTTCCCGTGTAATGAAATTTATGTTAATATATGTTGGTTTTCTGGCTAAATATTACACAATTGAACTGGAATAACTTTTCAGCAGATAATTGATATATCCTTAGCCTAATTATTTCATCAATCATTAAGGGAAGGTTTCACAACGAGCAAACTTTTAGTCTCAGTCTCATGAACTTAAATTCTTGGTAGGTCAGATGATCATAGGTGTATGTTTCTAAAATTATTGGGGGAGGGGGTGGGCACAATACATGAAGGCAATGGACGGGTCCAAATGGATTTGGAGGCATACCACATAAGATCCCATGTTAAATTTGGAATTATTGGGAGGGGGCGTAGCCAACATTGGGGGCAAGTGTCCTCCCAAAAGCATACAAAGCTACACCATTGAAGATGATGTTTTTCATTTCGCTAGGGTGAGGTTATTGCATTATTTCATTGGTAGTTATAGGTTCGAAATGTAAATTATACATTCAGAGCAACCCACATATACGACTGCAACTACCGCCGACTGCCTTGTATCCCCCGACAACCTGAATATGTTGATCTCTGTGACGTATTGCCCTGGCTTCATGACATTGAGATGTACTTCTACATTATTGTTGAGGTTTACTTCTTGAAGCTGATTGGAAAGCACGTACATTCGGTTACGAATATTTATATATATATATATATATATATATATATACATATATATATGACGATTTATCAAAAATCGTTTCAGGACCCGTCTTTGACGACTCGGCCTTTTCTGGCAAGCCGGATGACCCTTTTCAAACGCTTGGGTCCTGTCCATCAGGTCAGGGCCTTTTCTCCGCTTGGACTCCGCCGACAGCCCAGGGGCCCTTCATATTGGCTCGGGCCTTTTCCGTCAGTCCGGGGGCCTTCCAACTATCCGGAGCCCCCTCCATCGATATAGAAGCCCTTCACGCTAGCCCAGCCAAGGGCCCTAAACATCTCCTTCAGGGCGCTCTCCGTTGACTCTGACCACCGTCTCAGGGTCCTCACTGGTGCTTCTGAGATGAGAGCTTGACAGAGTTATTGAGCACTGTGATGGGATCCTAAAAGGAGGAGAGGCCCTGCGGGATGAAGAGGACCCCTGAGTGCCAGAGAGGACTGGACTGCAGTGCCCCTGAGGATGGAAGCTGCCATAAGGGCCGGCCCGGGATCCTTTCCGTCAGCCTGAGGGCCCCTTTCGTCGGTCCAGGAGACCTACACGTCGGCACAGGGGCCCTTCATTTCGGCACGGGACCCTTCACGTCGGCCCATGGACCCTTCACGTCGGTCCATGGGCCCTTCATGTCGGCCCAGTGGCCCTCCCGTCGGCCCATGGACCCTTCACGTCAGCCCATGGGCTCTTCACGTCGGCCCAGTGGCCCTCACGTCGGCTCAGGGGCCTTTCACGCTATCCCAAAGATCTTCTCTTTGGCTCAGGGGCCCTTCACATAGGTCCAGAAGCTCTAAACGTTGGCCCGGGGGCCGCTCACGCCAACCCAGGGGCCCTTTACGTTAGTCAAAGGACGCTTCACGTCGGCCCAGGGAGCCCGCAAGGACACCTGCGTCTGTCTTGAGGGGCCCTGCAGGCTCCTCGGACCCTCCAGTGGGTGAGCTGCCCCATTCGTCCCCTTTGGCTACACCACTGATTTGCATACTCGTTCAATAATAACAGCAATTACGAGACTGTTCATAATGTGTTCCAAACAGCTGCAAGTCTCGAATATGGCGATACGGAGTTCGTTTTCGAGTCAGAAGAAAACGATTACATCTTTTATCGTCTTGCATAGGGTTGCCTCCTGATACCAGTGAAATTTGCATGTCAGTGCCAGTGTCAGAGCAGTACTCTGCATAAACTTTAGCAATTAAGATGTGTGCTTTGCCATGCAACCACCAGTCCTAATACAATGCAGCACGTGCTCCCATGCATGGCTGGAGATCCCGGGTGCGTCGAGTGGGTTGGGGTGGGGGTCGTGACTTCCAGGGTTTGAGAGCGTCAATCGAGGGAGGCCACGGTGGTCGACTTCAGTACTAGTGGTTCATGTTGTGATAGGACCCATACAACTCCCGAAATGGATAGGGTTGCTCACAGTGCCTATATATTTCACTATTATATCCTCGAAGCGCGGTGGATGCAGGCCCATTGATTGTATTGCTCCTATATTCCACGTGCATCACTACTTTCATTTTAAGTTAAACTCATGACATTTAATATATTTTGACTAGGAAGCCAAATAGATCCTAGTAGGAACTATTTGGCTAGGAGCTGGATGCAGGTCAGACATTTTCCGCTCAAGCCATCGATTGTATATGAACTCTAATCTGCTACAAAATCGAATAGACTATAATAGATACAGACATATTGGCATCGAATAAAATGGAGCCCCTGTGGGCTGGCGATTGTCGCGATCAATGCTGAGGATCCGCCTCGGAGCTAGAATTTCTCTGAAACAAAACAAAAACTGTCGATAAATTGGAAGGGCCTCTGGTCGCTTGAGAGGGTCAATGATTGTTGACAAAGGAGGTGGCAACATGAACATATATATATATATATATATATATATATATATATATATATATATATATACATACGTGTGTGTGTGTGTGTGTGTGTGTTTATACGGGCCATTCGGAAGCAATGTGCCCGATATCCGGGGAGGATGTTCATGATAATGGTGAGACTTACACTGCTAAGCCTTTCCAACACCTTCGTAAATGCCTCCTCAAAATGAGACGTGAATGCCAGTGGGGGAACAAAAGTGTAAGGTTTGGGAAGAGGGGAAAGTCCAACAACAGACCTCATCAGCACACATCATCGTACACATTGATCACTTTTTGTTTGGCCGGCGTCACGTCGCTGGCCAAAGGCGAGGCGACTGGTGTCTCTGGAGCGGCCGTCATCTCAGCTCCCGCCAGGCTGTCTTTTCCGCCAGCGCTGGAGCGACCATGGCTGCTGGGGCAGCTGTGGCCACTGGGACGGCTGTGGCCACTGGGACGGCTGTGGCTGATGGGGCAGCTGTGGCCACTGGGGCGGCTGTGGCCGCTGGGAGGGTTGTGGCCGATGGGGCGGCTGTTACCGCCGGGGAAACTGTCGCCGCTGGGATGGCCGTGGCCCTGGAGCGGCCGCCACGGTTGGGACGACCGTGACCACAGGGACGGACGTGATCATAGAGACAGCCGTGGTCATGGGGACGGGTGTGGCCGCTGGAGCGGCCGTTACGGCTGGGACGGTCATGGCCGTTCGAACGATTCAGGCCTAACAACGACGTTTCTTTGTACTCAAGAAACGGCTCAGTATCGCAGCAGGTGACGGTGCCTTTTCGTGTGGGGGGGGGGGGTGCATCATATATGGCCCATAGACAAGGGAGGATACAGAAATTGTAATGGGGTACATGTCCGGCAGGGCGTCACTGCGCAAGTACCTGAAAGGCATTTACATTTGCCTGCATTTGCCCTTGGCATTTGCACTTATTTAGCATTTGCCTTCCGAGGGGCACCTCTCCGGCCGAAAAATGCAATGGGGGTAAACTCGAGCCTTCACGGACGGGCACGTTTCCTTCCAAGGGCCTTTTCCTCTCAGAGAGGCGCCTCTGGCTAAAAAAATGAGGATAGATGCACTGAAGCCTTCCCAAAGGGGAGCCTTTCCTGGCCGGAGGAGCGCCCACCTTCCACGGGGGAGCACTACTCCCAGTGCCCACCTTGTTCCCACCCCTGCCCACAGTGGGACCACATACGACCATCAGACAGAAGATCACTCCATAACCCTCTCGATCCTTAAGCTGTTTTCACCAGCACCTGGAACACTCTTTGAACCATGGGATGCCCTCAACTAGATCCAGGCAGGCCATCGGTATTCCTCACAACCATCGCTAGTCTTAGGGACCCTGCCTAATTCGCATGGGCTCTGTTAGTCATCAGGGGTCCACTCAAGCTACTAGGAGTCCTTGCCAGCTATCCATAGCTTTTTTATTTATTTCAGGGGTATTCTGGCTCTGAAGCGGTCCGTCGGTGTTCCTCAGATCAACTGGCAGCCATAGGTACTTTTTTTTAGTTCTCAGTCGCCCTGTTCATCCTCAGGGGTACTGCAGTCAAGTCCTCTCTGGCACTCAGGGCTCCTCTTCATCCCGCAGGGCCTTTCCTGCTTTTAGGGGCCCATCACAGTGCTCAATAACTCTGTCAAGCTCTCATCTCAGAGGCACCAGTGAGGACCCTGAGATGAGTCTTCACTATTCCTCTTCAGCTCTTAGGGGTCCTGTTTATCCCTTAGTGGCCGTTTCAAACCCCAAGAGCACCCGCGGCCTCCCTGACCCTCTAGCTCTCTGCATATTCATCAAGGGACCTCATGACCCTGTTTATTCCTCAGCTGTCAGGGCCACTTTCCAGCCGATACGACCCTTTCCAGCTGACATGGTCATTCCAGATATCATACAGGCCCTCTCTTGTCTTGACTGCATCGTCTCGGACTTAGATGTCCTTATGTCCCCCATCACGGATCACAACAACTACGGCTCCACCAAACCGCCTCTCTCCTTCATAGCATAGTAACTTTGTAGGGTTATGTGATGTGGAGCTTGACCATGCCTTTCATCCGCCGTATTTTAAGCGCATCATCCATGTAGTATTTCTGATATCTTTTTTGTTTTGTTTTCATTGGGCTTCATAGGAAATGTATTGGATTATTCTCATTGCATGACAGAATATTCGGTTGTTTTTAAAGTATTTTCGATCGGATACAGATTCTTAGTTGGATTTTTCGGTCTTCTCAATGGTTGCATGAGGGGAAATTTTATCAAGTTCACATCATTTCCGAATCCAACCTACATGGCTTAGCATTAACCACCATTTCCCCGGTTGTTAATCTAACGATTCCTGTTTATTCTGAATGCGTGTAAATCCCAGGCCGTGCTGAGCATCTCGCCAGACGCTAATCCCAGGCACGAGCGCCAAGATCTCATCACCACTGATCCTGTCTCCTGAGTCCACAGCAAGGCTCAGGATAAACCAAACCGGATACGCAAAGGCCACGAAATGTGTGGCGAAAAACGCCATCTTTGTTCCAACATCTTAGCGACCACTCCAGTACCGTTCATACGATAACACCTTGCCATTGCATCCGGACATACCAACTCGTGGCCCCGTACCGTTTTATTATGTTGGCACCACATGTGACCTGCCAGTGTGTGGTGATGGTGATGGTGATGGTGATGGTGACGGTGACGGTGACGGTTGCCGTGGCGGTGTTTCACCAGTAACCAAGTTGCCCCGATTGCAGGCAAGCCGTGTCCGAACGCTCGGTGCGGCGGCAAGCTGACCATCCTGGCGTGTAGGGGCCACCAGGGCTACCCCGTCACTCACTTCTGGCGACACACGCTGTTCGCCACCTTCTTCCAGGTAAGGCCTCACCACCACTGGTAGGGCCCATCAACAGTTTCCAGGAAGGCAAACAGTTTTCATGTAGGGATAGCAGTCAAGGTCGTATCATGCGCTTGGGGACAAAGCCACCCGGTGAAAGAAAGTGCCTTTCCCACAAGACTTTCACTATGTTTTCTTTTTTGGTACATCTTCGCCAAACAATGTTTGTCAGGAGTCTTCCCGATGTGGCGTGATGCCCGAGCATTGTCACGAAGACTCATGGACCCGAACCTGCGACCCGACCTTCTCTGCGGCCCGAGGGCGGGCGAGGTCATTTGACCACCCGGCCACGCACACATGTGGAGCGGACACTGCTCCATTGTGAGGAGGACAGCGTGAACTAGCGTAGACGCCAACGTGGGCTGGCTCTTGGAGTTGAAGTTGGTGCTGTTCAGGTCAGAAAGCTGTCACATTCAAAGTTTCATACATCGAAATAGTAAATTCAAGATATGATTATTCGGAAACACCAGAGCAGCGATCCGTGTGTTGTCTGGTGCACTTTTGAAGGGGAACGTTCCCTTATCACCTAATGTTGAATCGTTCTCATGGGCGTTGTATTATGAAAATCAAGGACGGGTGAGAGGGGAACAATATATGGAGGCAATGAGCGGACCCAAATGGATTGGGATTCCATGCTAAAATATTATTTTTGTGAGGTGCAGGGTAGGGGTGGGGGGAGGGGCAAAGTCATCGTTGATGGGGCCCTTGCCCTCTCAATTGCATACAAAGCAACGCCCATGAGTGTGCCCCTCAGTCATAAATTTTTCATTTCAAAGATGACCAACAAGCCCAGCGTATACTCCCTGCCCCTCCGCTCATCATATGTTTCCTCGTGTATAACAACAACGTAACCACCTTATTACCCTGGTTCAATCTAAATGTTTTTTTTTTCAACTGAACTTAGTGTGCCCCAAATTGTGTTCATAAAGTGCCATTTCTGAGACAGCCGTGGATGAGGCCGAACCTTGGCTTACACGACTGGTCTGTGACGCCGTACACCGACAGCCGCGACACGTTGTCGCGACAGGCACCACTGGTCTGTGAGGCCGTATACCATCCGTTGTCACGACAGGCACCACTGGTCTGTGAGGCCGTACACTATCCGTTGTCACGACAGGCACCACTGGTCTGTGAGGCCGTACACCATCCGTTGTCGCGACAGGCACCACTGGTCTGTGAGGCCGTACACTATCCGTTGTCGCGACAGGCACCACTGGTCTGTGAGGCCGTATACCACCCGTTGTCGCGACAGGCACCACTGGTCTGTAGGCCGTACACTATCCGTTGTCACGACAGGCACCACTGGTCTGTGACGCCGTACACCGACAGCCGCGACACGTTGTCGCGACAGGCACCACTGGTCTGTGAGGCCGTACACCATCCGTTGTCGCGACAGGCACCACTGGTCTGTGAGGCCGTACACCATCCGTTGTCACGACAGGCACCACTGGTCTGTGAGGCCGTACACCATCCGTTGTCGCGACAGGCACCACTGGTCTGTGAGGCCGTACACCACCCGTTGTCGCGACAGGCACCACTGGTCTGTGAGGCCGTACACCATCCGTTGTCACGACAGGCACCACTGGTCTGTGAGGCCGTACACCATCCGTTGTCGCGACAGGCACCACTGGTCTGTGAGGCCGTACACCACCCGTTGTCGCGACAGGCACCACTGGTCTGTGAGGCCGTACACCATCCGTTGTCGCGACAGGCACCACTGGTCTGTGAGGCCGTACACTATCCGTTGTCGCGACAGGCACCACTGGTCTGTGAGGCCGTATACCACCCGTTGTCGCGACAGGCACCACTGGTCTGTGAGGCCGTACACTATCCGTTGTCACGACAGGCACCACTGGTCTGTGAGGCCGTATACCACCCGTTGTCACGACAGGCACCACTGGTCTGTGAGGCCCTGCACCATCCGTTGTCGCGGCAGGCACGACTGGTCTGTGAGGCCGTACACTATCCGTTGTCGCGACAGGCACCACTGGTCTGTGAGGCCGTATACCACCCGTTGTCACGACAGGCACCACTGGTCTGTGAGGTCGTACACCATCCGTTGTCGCGACAGGCACCACTGGTCTGTGAGGCCGTACACCATCCGTTGTCGCGACAGGCACCACTGGTCTGTGAGGCCGTACACCATCCGTTGTCGCGACAGGCACCACTGGTCTGTGAGGCCGTACACCATCCGTTGTCGCGACAGGCACCACTGGTCTGTGAGGCCGTACACTATCCGTTGTCACGACAGGCACCACTGGTCTGTGAGGCCGTATACCATCCGTTGTCGCGACAGGCACCACTGGTCTGTGAGGCCGTATACCACCCGTTGTCGCGACAGGCACCACTGGTCTGTGAGGCCCTGCACCATCCGTTGTCGCGGCAGGCACGACTGGTCTGTGAGGCCGTACACCATCCGTTGTCACGACAGGCGCGAATAAAACGCCGTTAAGTCGTACATCAGAGATTGGACAGCCACGGCCCTGGCACACCTACACCTGGCTCCGGTCACCATGCAGTGCTGTGTTTCCCCGCATGGCTGTTAAGTCCGCGCCAGTGGTGACGCACCGAATACAGTGTGCATCACTGCATTCGTGTTGCGCAGTGACTGAACCATTGGCAGTGCGCAGCGACTGGACCACTGGTGTTGTGCAGTTACCACACTACTGGTATTGTGCAATGATTGAAATACTAGTAGTGAGCAAAAGCTGCACCACTGGTGTTGTACAATTACTGCACCACTGGTGTTGTGAAATAACTGCACCACTGATATTGTACAATAACTGCATCACTGGTAGTGCGCAATAACTGCACCCCTGGCTTCGCACAATAACTGCACCACTGTTGTTGTGCAATAACCATACCGCTGGTATTATGCAATAGCTGCACCAGCAAACACCAAAGGCGTTGGAAATGTCCTCGTGAGAAGGGCAATAGTCGCTTTATATTAGTGTTCTGCAACGTCATGAACTAATGTTCAAAGTATCACAAGAAGATAAAGGCAGCTTCCCCTCCCCTCTCTGTTCATATGTGTATGACCAGTACTCGCACGGCCGATTACTTGCGTGGCGCCCCTTGTGATGTCATAAGTGAATTGGCAGCACAGTGTCAGTATACCATCCAAGTTATCCAAGTTGTCCTTGGATCCAAGGTATCCAAGTTTTCCTTTCCGTCACTCCTTTTACGTATGGTATGACAACCAGGGATTTGTGGTCCTTAGGCGTCTTCTGAATCCTTTCATTTTGTGAAGTGTTCTCGTAAGAAATTAGTTTAGGTAATTGCTTGTTTTATATTATATATATATATATATATATATATATATATATATATATATATATATATATATATATATACACCTGTGGGTGTGTGTGTGCGTGGGCGGATGTCGGTTATTGACTTTGCATTAATTTCTAATGGAATCGTATGATTCTCGAAAGCTGAACCGGAGTGTTGACCAGTAATCGGAAAGCTTCTCGTTCAGAGGCTCAAAGCTCAAAGGTTTCCGAAAGCTACTATGCTACTAAGCGAAAAGTGCTGCGAGAACAATCTATTTTAAAACACCATTATATGCCATCTAAACAATACCATCGGTAACAATATGGTCCTAGTCCTGTTTATTATTCGTGTTGTTCCATGAGAGCACGCCCACCATGTTACGCGTCCGCTCACTGACTGTTGCACCCCGCCGCAGGCCAAGGGCGTACACAGCCACCCACGACCGGAGGCCAAGTCAACGGCAGAGGCTCGCCGTTCGGTGGGCTCGGCGCGGCGGCCCAGACACGCGGCCCGCACTCCGACGGCAGCGCCGCCTATCGCAGCTGCCGGAAAACTGCTTGAGAGGGCACTCCTGGGCGGCGAGCGGCACCAGCCGCCCGCTCCCTGGCACGTGGAAGGTGAGGATAGGCTCTCCACAGTGAAGCTCGTGGAACTGCGCTGTAGGAACCATAGGCGTAGGAATACGGAATAAGAGTCGGCCATCCTCCCATTCCGAACTTTTGGAAAATATATTATCATCACTACAGCATTCCACCGAGAAGATTTCATGAAGTGTCAATCTCACCCTGAAGCTATGACGTCAATACGTCAATCTTACCTGACATTGTTCCTCCTTGGTTACCAAGAACAGGCAATAATCAGATTATGGAAGAGCAAGTGGAAATTTATTGGAATAAATAGCTGTAGGAATCCGAAGATTCCCTTTACCCCTTGTGAACGCAATACCACCTCCATCACACGGCCATACCACTTTGTGCTTGTCTACGTGTGCTCCATCATCACATATATTGTGTTGAATGTAACCACTGGCGGATCTAGCCCATCGGTTTGGGGGGCCAACTTTCGGTTTTCGGCGTCAGCCCCCCCCCTCCCCCTCCCCCAGTGGCGTACTTAGGAATTTCATCAGGGGAGGGGTCGAACGGATTTGGAGGATGCCCATTCTCCCACTATTTTTGGTTAAAAGCATCGGATTTCTACCACTATTTGTCAAAGGGGCCCATTTTATTAAAACAATAATCATTAATGACAACATAATTTCCTGTGTAGGGGCCCCAGCCTACCTCCACCGTTTCTAAGTTACCGGTTTTTGTTCTTGTTTACCAAAACGTTCACGTTCACGTTCAACGTCTTGTGCCACGTCAACGTTCGTGCACGTGTACACACTGGAAGATCCGATTTTGTCAACTCATGCTGTAAGCAGAACTTGAGCAGCATGGAACCCTCGATGTGTGTCAGAATGTACTATGATACTATATTGGCTTCCAAATTGTCTTTAAAAAACCTTTAAAATTGGAGATTCTTTCGTCCAGACGCTATTTTTTAACCTCGACAAAGGTTGTTGCATTTTAATTTAGCTTACTTCTGTTGGTTTCGGAGGGGCCAAAAGACACTATGCCCCCCCCCCTTTTAAGCGCTTCGGGGGGGGGGATGGCCGGAATGGTCCCTCCCTGGATCCGCTAGTGAATGTAACGCCTAAGTTAATGAGTACACATACAATATCGGGTCCGGCCGATTGGTGTTGAGGTGGGTGGCAAGCCTACTTGGGAGAACAAAGATATCCAAGGGACAAAAATGCGCCAGTTTTCTTCGCAGATCTTAACAACAAAATGATGTACGGATTTCGAATACCTGAGGCATGGGAAGCGAATCAGAATGCATGTATATTACAAGCCTGTTTCATTTGTCGAGAAATCATAAATCTCTGGTTCGAGTTGATCCCCATCCACCTCCCTCCCATTTCCTAGATTCGCCAATGTACCACAGGTGGAGCCGTTGATCATACTCGTTCATGCGGCACCTATCCACAAAGAGGTCACTGACTGTATCCTCCAGAATGATGGGGAGAATTGCCGTTTTGTATTCAGTAATAGTAATTTTTCCCTACAGATCCCTTCGAGCTATAATATAAGCTGCTAATTATTGATTCTCTGCAAGCTTACATTTGTCCAACGACGCCTTGAAACCAGTTCGTATAATGTAATCTAGTAGACATTTTGCAATCGGTAAGGGCAAAACTGAGGATTAATGTCTTCTCTGCTCCCCACCACGTCAGAAAATCCCGGCTGCACTCCCGGACCAAGTAGAATCAGGTGGCTTGGTGGTGTCATTGCTCCACAGGTCACCACGTATTCTCCGGCGTCCTGACGTCGACAACTGCCTGTTTTCAGATGCCTCCTGGAGCGTGTGCTCCTGTCCTCCGTTCGAGTGCGTGTGCCAGTGGAACAGCTCCAGCCCGGCTCCTGTCTACCAGGAGCCCGCTCCGCAACCGACGTCGGTCTCCGGCGGCAGTGGCGCCGACTGGATGGCAACTAGCACCGCCACCTGTTGGGGGTCAGCCGAACCCGAACTTCGATATACCCTCCGCACGGACGTGATCAGCTACCCGTACGACACCGGAGCGCCGACGGACGGCCGGAGTCCGTACTGCGGCGAAAGTGACGTAGACGGTCTTGTCGACTACACGTGGAACCTCCCGCCGGGAAACGGTGGCGGCGGTGATATTTCGAGCTACAATGGCGAACCCATGGACTACAGCGGCAAGTCTGTCGGCTACGGCGGCGAAACTCTCTGCTACAGCGGCGAAAATGTGGGCTACGGCAGTAAAAGTGTCAACAGCACCGGTGAAGCTGTCTGCTACAGCGGCGAAAATGTCGACCGCAACAGTGACACTGTCTGTTACAGCAGTGAAACTGCCGACTGTAGTAGCGATACTGCTGGCTTCCGTGCCGAGGCGTTAGGTTACGGCGCTGAGCCTTTCCGCTACAACGCGGCGGCCGGAGCGTACAAGCCCGAGCACGAGACGGCCGCATCGGACGAGACGGGCGCGTACGGCGCGTTCGTCGGCCCGGCGACGGTGCTGCCGCCCGACGGCCAGTTCCTCGACCAGATCGACCTGTCGCAGCCGGGCGACATCTTCGCGCTGGACGCGCCCATGCTGAAGGACGGCCAGCTGGCGCCGCTGCTGCTTCCGGCGCCGGCCTGGGAGGGTCAGCCAGGCTGCTGCGCGCCACCTGAGCCCGCCTTCCCGGGTCACGGCGACGCCAGCGGCCTGTGCGGAGGTCAGGCGACCGCTGGCGGCGTGTTCTCTGGTGCTCCGGAGGCGATGTTCTGCCCGCTGGAGCAACAGCTCATTGCCGGCTGGTGATATTAGCGGTGGCGGCTGTCGGTTTCCAGTGAGGACCAGACAGTCACGCCGAGAGCCAGGGCTAGGAGTGATGCTGATGTGATTAAGAGCGTTATCTGCGAATCATCCACGAGTAGTGCAAACCATTCCGTGCTAAGATTCATGTCTGAACACTGATGTTCGATACAGGATGGACCAGTAGAACCTTGGCTGACGAAATCGATAGTATTGGGATGCGTTTTCTGGTATTGGACTTGAGGCCGAAAGGCCGATGCTTTGAATGTGATATGCGACGAATTTCCAGAAGTGCGACGAATGACATGGTGTGTCAGTTGTTACCAGCTTTGCTGGGTTGGGTTCTCGTCTTGACTTCGGTGTCCAGAGGTATCAGTTTGTGTGCATTTGCTTAGGTGAAATGTCCTGTGCTCATCTTGCCCGCCCGTGGTCGAACTTCCCTGCCACCGTCCTGCAAAGTGGTCAATTATTTGGGCCACTGCGCAGCCCACAAACCTCATCAGTGAAGCCATATGGATAACATATAATGAAATCAAAATTATGGGGAGCCAATCCAACGATAACATTCCACTATTTATCGTATCAGCTTAGTCTTTCAAGCACGAGCAAAAGCCAGAAATCAATTGAGAAGCCTGAGCAAGGTTTCACTGTTATCTACTTCCTTTCGGTCAGGTTCAGAAAACACACTGTGATGAACTAAACACTGCATTGCGATTTATTGTGAGTCGTGAATGTACTACCTATATCGATCATTTTGGTAAGGCCGAGTTCCCTGGATGAAGAATAATCTCCGGACTAAAGCGCATTGAAACACATGCACGCACGCGCACCACTTGATCAGAATAATTACATTTCAGGCTCATGTTCGAAATAGCGTATCCAGGTTATGCAGAGAGGCCAAAGGCACTGCTAAGGTCGTCATAGACACATCCATGGCAACGTTTTAGACCGTATTATGAACTTCAGTATAGAGCATTGCCACTAAGGGGAGCAGTTGGTCCCTCGGATCCTCCCTGGACCGCGCTATTTAATGGCCCTCATTTCCGCCCTGGGCTCTCAGCTGTATTTATTGCCTTGGCGATCACTGTTGACCGTGCAGGGTCGATATTGTAGTGCATGTCGGTCCACGCAACCTCCACTGTGGCAATCTAGTCATGATCTAGTTTGAAACAGGCTTTGAGCAGTGGATGGCAGATTCGGTGACTGGTCATAAAGCTGTGTATTGTCATCCAATTGAGCTGCGTTCGCTTGTTGGTTCAGGTCGCCATTTGTCGTATGATTTGTGCTCATTCACGTGTATCGACTATGTGGAAGTGCGTAGGCACATGCCGCAAGTCCTAGTACTTGCCGTATGTCCTCTCGACACACGTTTACTGTCACAATCATGCTACGAATTCGGATTTGTTGACCTTCCCCTAGGATTCAAAGAACTGCAAGACGTTCAACGTTCGTGATATGAAATTGCGTGTGTAGCCTAGTACATCGCTGATGTTCAAATACATCTGCTCATGTTGTCTGCTTGTACAGGTTTGGAAAATTCTCCTTTTGGCGTTAAATTCGTATTTATTATTGCATTTGCGGTAGGTGCAAAGGTAATGATCAGCGGTGAACTGGATAGGTATTATTGCTCCCCATCCCCCAATATTCCTGCGATTACATCCGACTTACTGGTGTTATAGTAAGTTGAACCCTTGCACATCTTCAAATGAATGCCAGAGTGTTGATAAAATGTTCGATTGCACGTTATCCCAGGTCGTGTGCTGTACTACTGGCAAACGTTCTTGGACTGTTTTTTTTTCTCACGAATTATGTATGATACAATGGATGAACTGCATATAGCATATGACGTGCTCCCTTTTAAATGGAGGTTTGCTACATGGAGGGTCCCCCTCTTGGTCAATTTTGAACAATCCCGAAACCTTTGCGGCTACAGAACTCAAACTTTGGGTACCTTCAAATGAACAGCAAGGGTACGCATTAAAAGAAAAGCATAGGGTTATTACAGGGCAGTTCAATCCGACGTCATTATGTCATTTATAAGTACTGATATTTCAGCACTAATCTCTCGATTAATGGAAGACTAAGGTGGATAAATGCACGCGACTGAGATTATTTGGAAATGATTAGCTTGTCCCAACATGTGTCAGGTTAATCCAGTCCATCCCTGACCTGATTCAAGGTCACATTAAGTCCAAAATGTGCAGGATTTTCATGCGTGAGCTTCTCGTGTTTTGTGTTAGAACGCACTAACGACTACAGATGCCAATTTGTTGACCTGCCTACCAATTGCCTACCATTATCCATAGGCATTACCATACAATTACCCCATGCCTACCCAGGACGTGACCAAGTGCCATCCCTGAGGTCATTCGGTGACATGTTTTTCCTTATACTTCAAAATATTTCTGAACGTTTCTTGTTGTTATTTTTATGGGGTGAAAATGGACGCTGAATGTTAATTCAGCACTCTTAAGCTACTGTGGAGGTGCCCTTGAGTAATACGCTGGGATAGGAACCAGGTTAGAGATGATATTGCGTTAGATATATACCGTGACGAATTGTGTGACGGGACAAGGGACAAGGGTTAGAGCTCTTTTGGTTATATATGCGATTATGTAATATCGATGTTGTTATCCAACGCGTATTTTACCTTATCTAACAATTATGCATCACGCGCAGTTGGTCTATGCAAATGCACGGTGACCTCACATGACCTCACTTAGCATAAATCTGATTTGACCACCTGCATGTTGTGTATTCAAGTGACAGTTATTTCCCGTTTCCTTTGGTTTTCACTCATGCGAACAGTCTGGCAGAAATTTTTTTTTCCAACGGTCCGGAATATTCAATTTTTTTTTACTTGACCTTACCTGCGACGTCATCGATGACCTTGAGGTCAACAAAACTAAATCTGACCCGAGGAATCTTGTTAGACTATCCATTGGACTTGGTTTCATTGCAATGCATTTATTGGTTCCAGAGTTACGAGAGAGGGCCAAGCCTCCTCTCGCTCCCCAGTGACTGGTGTTTGAGATAGCACGCTGGTAACTACCGGATTAAATAAGCGAGGGGGAGGACAAGTCATGTAAAAAAATCAATCCATTCCATGCAATGTGCGTGGAGTTAATGGTTATTGTTCTCGAAAAGGAGAGCCTGGCTTCTTTGGCTCCTTGTCCCTATGCCCACGATTTTGCGTCGAAATGCAAAACCACTTACTTTTACATGGATGTAGTAACTGTATGTAATACAGCATGAAATGGAGCGAAAGTTAGGTTCTTAATCAAATCCAGTCGGAATCCATATCAAATCCAAATTGACTGAGTACCAGAACGGTAATCCAAATACAATGACTTTGGGAAAGTAATAATTTTTTTTCAGCAAGCAGCAGCAAGCCTATGGGAGCAGAAACTCCAGAAAATGATGTTTTGTAGCGCCGAGCCAGCGTTGGCAAAGTGAGGGCATTAAAGGGAATGTCAGATCATGACATGCAGTCCGGAGAAAATCACATGTCAGAACCTAACTTTGCATTGATTGCCTCTCGATTGGTGTCGTGTTGATCCCGCAGTCGCCAATCGGCATCCACAGCGCAGGATGCCGATCGACATCCTTGGATGAGGCCATACTTTCTCCCACACAGGGAACAAACATTCTATCCCCACCGCAGTCAATTCTTGGATGAGGCCATCTTGCTCTTCACACAGGAACAAACATTCCATCCCACTGCATTCAATCCTTGAATGAGGTCATGCTCCTCACCACACAGGGAACAAGCATTCTATCCCCACCGCAGTAAATCCTTGAATGAGGCCATACTGCTCCCCACACAGAGAACAAGCATTCCATTCTCACCGCATTCCATCCTTGAATGAGGCCATACTGTCCCCCACACAGCGAACAAGGATTCTACTCGGTTTTCGGCTGGATAAAAAAAACGATGGTTCTTCCCAAGCCTTTCGTATCGCGAGTTGCAGATCGCGGAAAATAATTCACCAATAACATGTGTCCACTAATTATTGGGACCATATCTAAACATCAATATATTCAGAGTATTCATGCTTAGAGCATTGAAATTACACAGATACCTAAAACACATCATTAATGATCAAATACGCTTTAGTGATTTCAGTGTAGATCATCATGACCGTTCGCGGCGAGCACGAGCTCACCGACCCGCTTCATCATGGCGAGAGAAAACCATGGGTTGATGGTCGTCAACATCTTTCTGATCTTCCTCTTCAGTTGGGCCTCGGAAGCTGCCTCCCATCCTCCTCGATAAACTTCTTGCTTTAAGATACCCCAGAAGTCTCCAATCGGCTTCAGCTGAGGCACGCTTGTAGCGTTCTGACCTCCATGTATAAACGGTACTTCCGCAGTTTCAAGAAACACGAGGGTGTCACGCACATAGTGGCCGGCATCCAGGTCAGAGCAGAATACACACCATCCGTCAGGATATGTGTCGTTAATAGAGGGCAAAACTCCTGCCTCAGACACCTCGCACGGTACACATATGACCCCACGTTGGCGCGGCTTTGAATCATGACAGGCTTGGATGTCTCCTTTGGAGAGATGGTTTTCCATGCCATGCTCTTTCTTGAGAACTTCTCAACATGATGGTACCTTACATTCCCTGTTTCGTCTCCGTCAGGTCCAACATAAAATCCTCTTTTCTCGGGCTTTACATCTCTTTCTGCATGCGAGTCCTTCCTCCTACACAATCTCCTCATCGTACGACTTGCTGATACCAAAGCCGAGGTGCAGCCAGAGGCTCCCCTTGGCTGTGCCTCTGCTTCGGTATCAGCAACTCGTAAGCTGAGAAGGGTTTGGGCCCGCCCCTCCCCCTTAGCGCTAGATGAAATAATACATTGAGTTTTTCCGCGCAAACCCATATGTTTTTATTGCGCTTCGCTCGCCGAAAGCTTTCTTTCCTTCATCACATTTGTTGCGTGGTCGTCCCTCTTAGGAAAATCCTGGCTTCGCCACCGTACCGAGGGATCTAGCCAAAAAGCGGGTGGAGACGCCAATTTTATGCTGGTGGTCCTTATCGGTGCCCTTCCTCTTATGGCGTCCATTTTGAAGCGATTCTGCCAGCCTTTCCCTTCCCACGATGATCAGAATTTCTCCTGATCTCCGACTTCTTGAGAACACGATAAGTTTTCGATCGTGATATTCCGAAATGTAATAAGTACCTGATGCTATCTGCCTTTATATCTGTAATAAGTTATGCTGTGGACTGCATGACGGGCCCGAACACCCATGAAACAAATGACAATCGACGGATTTCGGCAGCTTTATTTCGAAAAGGGTTTTTTTCTTCGAAAAAAAAACTTTATTGTTTAGATCCTCATTGGGTCCAGAGATCGTCGGATCCCCTCCCACCTCAAGTTGTATGTAAACGTGGCAGTATTATAAACCAGTAATGCAGACCGTCTAAACATACATCTAGATTCAGGCCGTCAAAGCTGCATTGCGAAGGATGCCAATTCAGCAAAGGTGTAGCTTTGTATGTTTTTTTTTAACGACACTTGTTTGCTTTCTTCGATTTTCTCAGGGGCCCGACAACAGCTTCAGTGGTCACAAAAAGTGTTGTTGACCCTTCTATCTCTGCCGTGACGATCTCGCGACGACTACGTAAGGCGCATGGCATCCGATCAGTACGGCACATCAGGCTGCGCCAGGGGCCAGTGGGAGCCGAAGGGACCGCCCCTCCACCATTGGTATGTCCCCGGCCAGCAAGACCACGAACAGCGTGAAAACGCTCATGTTGAGAAACTGATGCTGTTGGAAGGCCCGGGCCGCTCGAATGCTAAAATTCACGTTGCGATATTGAGTTGCGACAAAATGCTTTGTTAATTGGATGTCCAATATACTTACTTTAAAAAAAAACAGTACCTGCAGGCTAACGCTTGTCAATCGTACAATCGTGTGACATTTTCACTTTCTCATATGTTGCAATTGACGCAAGCAGATGGATATAAAGCCAGCGTTTACTCTCGCGAAGGCAAACACTTGTGAATCGTAAGATCGTGCGACATTCCCTGCAGCACAAATTTTACAGGTAAAAGGCAGATCGACGGCTCAGAAGCCAATATTTGCTTCCGCCGTAGCATCGGAGAGGAAAGGAGACGGGACATTAGCTTGCTTTTCGTTGTGTATCCGCGTCTGCATACATTTGGTATCCGGCCAGAGTTTGTTGCGAACGTTGGGCAGGCACTGGATGTCCCAAGCGTTCGATATTTCTGAGCGTCCATGAAGCATATAGGTCAGCCACAGCGAAGTGCATTGCACGTGTTGCACTCGTGAGCATACCATCAGCCGGTGTGACGAACAACCGTGCCACTTGACTGCCATGGCGTCGTTTATATACTGTAGGGGTTCCGCATGTCAACGATACTTAACCCTCGCCAGTATTCGGCATTTTACCACCTTCGGTCGTATAGGGGGGGGTACGACCCCCCTGGCGATTCGAAACCGTGCATGTTACGAAAACGAACCAAATACGAAAGTGATAGATTTGGCCGAGATCTCGCGGTTGGAATTCAGTATGACCTTCTAAGGTCAATGGTTGACCTTCCAGGTCAGATCAAAGGTCTAAAATTGATTTTTTGGGG
This sequence comes from Ashinkailepas kermadecensis, assembly GCA_034440615.1. Lineage (NCBI taxonomy): Eukaryota > Metazoa > Arthropoda > Thecostraca > Neolepadidae > Ashinkailepas > Ashinkailepas kermadecensis. Next base: position 10,056 of record JAOTOM010003101.1, on the reverse strand, counting down.
TATTTTCCGAAGAAAATCGTCAGTTATATCGAAACTACTGTCTAAATATGCACGACATGGCCGGAAACATGTTTATTGGGACCTTGCGAACATAACGACATGTGACACGATGTGATCGGACCAATATGTCATGCACCAAATGAGGTCAAAGCCGTGACCCCAAATATCCAACTTTTTTAAGAGTGGTTCCAATTTCGAAGTTTAAAGTTCCTTAGGGTAAAAATGGACGCTGAATTCGAATTCAGCACGAAAAATTACCGTAGGTCAGCTAAAAAAGGTCGAAAGGTCAAACGAGGTCAACCGAGGTCACCGATTTTTGGAACATTATTTTTCCAATGGGAACCCATCTGGGCATTGCAAAATTGCATTGCAAAACACATAATACCAGTCGATGTAGGCAACAATGTCATGTTTAGGTGCGATAATCACGTATTTGTTGAAAACTGCTCGGAGGTGCTCCCTTTTATGACCTCATAACTCTGTGACCTGACATGCCCTCCCAAAAACATTTCACCAAAAGTCGTCAAAAGGTTGCCCCAGAGGGTACTGAAAATCTCAGAGCGATCCGTTCATCGGTTTGGAAGGAATACACAAAAACCTTAGGGGGGGGTTGCACCCCCCCCCTATACGGGCGAGGGTTAACACGCGCACTGGAGGGGGGGGGCGAAATCCGCCCACCCCTCCGATTTTTCGCAAATAACTGCAGATTTTACCGGTCGATATACGCAATTTTCGGTGTACCTGCCTAGAAATGAATGGCACGTCGTTTAAAGCAAGAAAAATTGAAATCGGCCGAACATTTTTCAAGTTAGGGGCCGCTAAATTCAAAAAATGTTTTATCGCCAGACCACCAAAATCGGCGCTGATGCGCTTCCAGTATACTGACAAAAGGGAAGTGTTCTAGGCAACACTAGCGACTTGTTTGATGCATATTGATATGCTGTATAGTTTCAAGGTCATGTTAGGTCACCAAGGTGAAGTCAGGTCAAGTTCATGACAGGTTAATGGAACCAAACTTGATCAACTGGAATGTTGCCATAAATGCACTACTGGTTGTCATTTGAAAATACTGTTTGTCATTGTATACAACGTTTCCATACTTTATTCATGTAATTCACTCCCTTCTTCACGAAGCCGATTGCTCCGAGCTGCCCGACGGAGCAGTCGGGCGGGCGGCCGATTCCGGTAACTGGAACAGGTAACTGACCTGATAAAGTGGTGCTATATAGGTGACCTGAGGTCAAATGTTGGGTCTAGCATCTGCATTGCATCATTAGTAATGTCCAAGACATCATTCATGCCCATTTTTGAGCATTTAAACACAATCACAGCGATCCATAACGATGACAAGCCAAGCCACGCAAAACCGGAAAATTTTGCCAATCTGACCTCATTTGACCTTGAAGATATTGACCTAAGGTCACGAAAATTGTACACAATAGAGTTCACTACCGTGCCCATCCACCCTGCGAATTTCGTTCCTCCAGCTTTACTAGGAGCCGAGATCTTAGGGGGGGGCGGAATCCGCCCCCCCCCCCAGTGCGCGTAATTCTCAGAGGCCCTCCAGGGCGCGTGTTAACACGCGCACTGGAAGGGGGGGGGGGGGCGAAATCCGCCCACCCCTTCGGTATTTCGTGCATAACTACAGATTGTACCGGTCGATACACGCCATTTTTGCCTACCTGCTTAGAAGTGTCCGGCGCGTCCTTTAAAGCAAGATAGACGGAAATCGGCCGAAAATTATTCGAGTTGGGGGCCGTTAAAGTCAAAACATTTCGTAGCGCCAGACCACAAAAATCGGCGCTGATGCGCTTTCCGTATATTGGCAAAAGGGAAGTGTTCTTGGCAACACTAGCGACTTGTTTGATGTATATTGTTATGCTATATAGTTTCAAGGTCATGTTAGGTCACCGAGGTCAAGTCAGGTCAAGTTCATGACAGGTTAATGGAACCAAACTTGGTCAACTGGAATATTGTCATAAATGCAAATGACTGTCATGCGATTGATATCGCTTTGCATGTTACTCCCTACACATTCTGAAAACTATTGTTTGCCATTGTATACCTAAGCGTTTCCATACTTTATTCATGTACTTCACTCCTTTCTTCGCGAAGCCGATTGCGCCGAGCTGCCCGACGGAGCAGTCGGGCGGGCGGCCCGGTTCCGGTAACTGTAACAGGTAAGTGACCTGATAAAGTGCTGCTATATAGATGACCTGAGGTCAAATGTCGGGTCTAGCATCTGTATTGCATCATTAGTAATGTCAAAACATCATTGATGCCCATTTTGGAGCATTTAAACACAATCACAGCGATCCATAGCAATGGCAAGCCAAGCCACGCAAAATAAGAAGATTTTCGCATATGTGACCTCATTTGACCTTGAAGATATTAACCTAAGGTCATGAAATTTGCACACAATAGAGTTCACTACCGTACCCAACCACCCTTCGAATTTCGTTACTCCAGCTTTAATAGGAGCCGAGATCTTAGGGGGGCGGAATCCGCCCCACCCCCTCCCGTGCGCGTAATATTCAGAGGCCCTCCAGGGCACGTGTTAATTGACACTCCACAATGTTTCTTTTTTTAACATTTGGCACGTAATCCCATCGAGTTGCTTTGTCCATACTGGGGAACCCATGGCTGATACACCCATCACCCTCTTGCAATCAGAAGCGCACACACGGGGGAATGCACTGGGGGCATACGTCCCAGCCTCAATGGAAAGGTGGCACCCTTCTAGCCGGGAAGGTTTCATGTTCAGGAAGGCCCAAGTTCCCCACCAACCCCACCGTCTCAACTGATGTTTCAGCCAGCAACGTCCCTTTGATGCGAAATGATGCCCCCTCCAGTATGCTCAAGCGCACCATCCCCTCTCGATCATTTTGCGCCAAAGTCGCCCCTCCGAGTAAATGTGCCTCGACCCCGTACCAATTACTGAATCCAGCCCTACACGATGCCACCTGTAATCATGGCTGGAGATCCCGGGTGGATCTGGAGGAGGGGGAGGGGGGGGGGGGGGCGGGCTGGAATCCTGGTTTCATACCCTATTGATGTTAATGTGCATTTGTCGTTTTCCCTATTCAATCTGATAGTGCTTCCTGAAGATATAAAGGATCTGGACTTTCCTGGCTTGGTGAGGGATCTTCAGCCTTGCCTGCAATAAAGCCCAGACATCTTTTCCTCATCCCGGTCAACAACTTAATTCATGATCGGGCCACACACACACTTCAACGGCAATCAAAATTACCGATGCCCCTTTCCCTCCCTTTGGCCAAATCCTGGATCCGCCATTGTGAATGGACGGCGCTAGAGGAAGAACACGGTGTCCCCGCAATCCAAACTTCTGAAAGTGTATTGTTGCCCCTCTGGGCGTTGCATGGACAGAATGGACCCAAACACAAACATATCGACTAGCCAGAAAATTACCCGAAGCAACGTGGCACCACAGATGCGTTCGTGGTCGCTGCATTTCATCAGTCAATGTTCATCGAGTGTCCCCCGCATTTTGCTCTATAAATCAGCAAACAAAAAAGACAGTTGTAATGATGTAGATAAAATATGGATAAATGGCCGCACCTAATCTGGTAGCACGAAATGGTTGCCATGTAGTTACTGCGCCGGGATTGAATCACCTTGAACTGCATCCCTGAATTTTTAGTGAGCTCTGGCGAGCTCAGAGAGCTGGAGTGATTTGGGCTACCGCAGGGTGTGAGCAAGATATTGTGCTGTCACTGTTAATTTCAGGTTAGTCCCATGTTATATCATGCAAGTCAAAATACAAGACCGTTAAAGCTGTCTTTGTAATTTCTAACAGTACGGTTGTTCCGTTGTTTCGTCTTGCGTGTCACATATCTTTGTAGGCAGTCATGAAGTGTTTAGACTTAATACGAGCGACAAGGGCCCATGCAGTTAAGTCTGTAAATTGAAGATACCATAAGCCCGGTAAAAAGACCCACCACATCCTAAGGAAACCATCCACCAACATCCCACACCAATGCCTATATACCCTAGCTATCCAGCCCTATTCCCTTGATCCCTCTTAAGACATGTGGATTGAATGCCTTATCAATAATTTTCAAACTGCATCCATGCCTGCTTAAAGGGGTCTGTGGCATGCACACTTACTTAGCATAAATCTCACCCCATCCACAAATTAGAACTCAAAAGCGAGATTTTCCTGTCTAAAAATGTGTCCACCCTACTTTTACATTAAATACATTCAATGAGGAACTCCCCACAACATAGCAGGCAGCCTATTCCACTGATAAACAATCCTTTGACTGAAGACCTGTTGTCACTTAGCTGTCCTACACCTCAACTTGCCTAACCTGAATTAATGACTCCTATGTGATACTCTAAACTGAAGAGCATCATCCAAATTGACCTGATCTAGTCCTTCAACAATGTTGTACATTTTAATCATGTCCCCCCCCTTAATCTCCTATACTTGAGTGAGTACATATCTAATGCCACAAGCCTTTCTCCATATTCTAAGTTGCCTATTCCACTGATGAGTCTAGTTACTTTGTGCTGCACTCTTTCTAACATCTATATCTTTTTTCAGGTAGGTGCTTCATGCTTGTACATAATATTCCAAGTGGGGTCACATATATGCTAAGTACAGTTTTTTTCATGATTTACTTGCTCTTATATATCACATTTCTATTAATCAGTCCCAGCATTCTGAGTGCCCTGCTCCTAGCTGGGATACATTGTTTTTCTGCTTTAAGGTCTTTTGAAACCAACACACCTAAGTCTCTTTTCTCTTCAATAACATCCAGATCCCTCCCTCCCATTGTATATCTGAAAGTCTCACTTCCAGATCCCAGATGCATAACCTTACACTTATCATAGTTGAAAGACATCTGCCATTGATCAGCCCACTTTTTAGGTCCTCTAAGTCTAGTTGAATGTTACTAGATTGATCACTACTGTTTCCCACTCCTACCAGCTTGATGTCATCAGCAAATTTGAACACTCTATTTCTCAGCCCTACCTCAATGCTATTCACAAAGATGATGAGAAGTGGCCCTAGAACAGTAGAACAGATGAGAAGTGGCCACTAGATGAGAAGTGGCCCTAGATGATGAGAAGTGGCCCTTTGAACATACTTCCAATCAGATTTACATCCATTTAATACTACCCTTTGTTTCCTTCCTCTCAACCATGCTTCAATCCAACCTAGAAGTTTTCCAACAATCCCATATTGCTGTAGTTGATGAATTAGCCTCCCATGTGGAACTTTATCAAAAGCTTTGCTAAAGTCCAAGTACACAACATCCATCCTGCTTTGATTGTCTACTTCTTTAGTAACATACTCCATGAACTCCAGTAGGTTAGTTAAACAGGACCTTCAAGATTGAAATCCATGCTGAGTATCCCTTGAAAGGTTGTGCCTATCAAGATGAATCTGAAAATTATGTTTAACCAGATTTTCTAGTACCTTGCAACTATTGAGGTCAATCTGACTGGCCTATAGTTTCCTACACGCTTCATACTTCCATTTTTTAAATTGGTACTACGTTTGCATCCAATCTTCAGGTACTTCAGAATATTCCATAGACCAACTGAAAATGATACCTAGGGTAACTGCTAAAGCTTTAGCACACTCTTCTAAGATCCCAGCATATATATGATCTGGTCCAGAAGCTTTATTAGGTTTTATATTCTGTAACTGCTTTTCAACAGGTTCTGTAGTTATTGTAAGATCCTCCTGCCTATCACCTGTCATGACATAACCTTCAGTTGTTTCTAGTGTACCAGAATTCTCTTTAGTAAAGACTGATGAGAATTGCTTGCTTAGGGATTCCACAATATCACAATCATGAACCACTATTTCCCCATCTACCTCCAGTGGTCCTACACTACACTTTTTACCCTTAAATTTGTAGAAGCTAAAGAATCTCTTAGCATTACCTGCTGAACATTCTCGAGGTAATTTGATTTCAGCCAGTCTTTTAGATGCCCTAACACACCTAACTATTTGGTACTATTCCAAATATGGCCATGAGATTCACTTTGATAAACTTGTTACATTGATAGGCTCATAGCTGAATGGCAAGAGCGGAACTGCAGTAACTACATACTGCACTCCTTGAGTGTTAGAACAGCAAGATTCCCTTTGACTTGTAGCATTCCTAAGTTCCTACCTAGGTAGATAGTTAGGTGCCTACTTATACACTCTGGATAATGATGCACTCTTTGCCCACGACCAATCAGCATGAGAGATTGGTGACGCTATCTGACTCAACGGTCGACATGTAGTAAAACCAATAACCAACCAACCTGGATAATGATGCACACTTCATGTGCATGATTAACATGCATATGATAATTCACTTTATTACTGTAAGCAACACTTAGTACCTACCTAGGTAGGTCCTGCCTTGTAGCATTAAAATATAAAGTAATAGTGCTTACCCATGCATTATCATAATCACCTATCTGGTACAGTATTATTATCCCTGGTAGTAAGTGCCCACCTAGCTAGGTAGGCAGGGATGTCACTGCATGCACTAAAGAAGGCAACTACCCCACCCTGATCATTAATTTTACCTGCCAATCATTGATTTGCCCCCCCCCCCCCCCACCAATCAGACCAAAGCTTAACCATTGAGCCTATGAGGCACCCTTCCAGGATGCTTGAGTGCACCCCTGCTCAATGAGTTTTTCAGCTGATTGCACCTGTGGTAAAAATGTCGCATCAAAAACATCAATTTCCACCCCAGTCAGTTTCACAAAATGACAGCCATGCAGGTGGGTGTGCATAAATATGTATGGCTATCAATTGAGTGGCTAAGTTATCTTAAAGAGCATGGGTGGCAACACACATGGTTGGCTGTGGGGGACAGAAGCCAATTTTCAACCCATGTGACATGTAATTCCATGGGGTTAGGATTAAAATGCTTTGATTATGAGGAAGTAGCCTGTACCCTGTCTGGGGACAAGTGGTCTATGGGTAAGATGCTTGTCTCACAATCAAAAGTTTGTGGGTTCGAGTCTCACCTGTCGCTACTCTTCGCCTGTGACCAGTCGGCGTGAGATATTGCCGACGCTATATGACTGAATGGTTGACATGTCATAAAACCAATAACCAACCAACCTGTACAGTGTCCCTTGTGGTGCTGTGATTATTGAAAAGAGGGGTGGGTGGGTAGGTTGGCAGATAGCAGTCTCCTAGCATGGGGTTTTCTACCTATCAGGTACCTAGGTACATAGATACAGAGGCATTAATTGGGGATGTGGGTAGTCACACCAGTTCTTGTAAAGGACTTTCTAATTGGATACTTGAGCATTATTACTTGCAATGATCACAGGAAGTATATTTTAAATTGGTGAAGATATGCCCAAGTTTATCTAGATAGGTATCTGATATAGGAAATAAATATTGCAGTGAATATATAGAAGAAGACACTAGACTAATTTTTAACCAAAATTGTTTTTTTTCTGGTGTTTTCTGATGTGTCTGATGTGGTTTTGAATGAATGTGGTGCTCATTTATTGGGAAATGAAACTTCAAGATATCAGAAATTCAAGTTACTAGCTTTGCTAATTGTCTGAGAGGGCTTCAGGAACATCTTTTACTAATATCTGGTGGCAGGATCTGTCCAGCAAGAAACAGGAGTGGGGAGTGGTGTAACCTACTGTGACTTGCTTACCATGACCTACTTCTCATCCCTGGAATTTAACGTAATTAGGTCGCACAGGTATGGAAGGGCACTCCTGCCTACCTATTCATGGGTAGGGGAATTAAAAAAAAGCAGATAAAAATAAAAAAGTTGAATTACTGATATCTCAAGAAGCAGTTATTTCACTGTAAACAGTACATCAAAATCATTCAATTTTTTAATGCCACAAAACATACTTCTTGAAATGAAGATACATGTCAACAAGATAAGTTTGTACAACAATGCAGGTACATTCAAATGTAGATCCCCTCAACAATGCATGGTAAATGCACAGAAGAGCAGTTTTGTGTGGGGTAGTATATACTGAAGAATAATGTAAAATTACAACTACAAAAAAACCTACCCTAACCTAACACACTGATGATGGCTCATCTAAAATCTACTGATGCTGAATCACCTATGATCATATATCATATGTCATATCATATAATCACCTATGATTATATCACCAAATATGTCTGTATTATCTGCCACATCAATGCTAGTGGGCAGGATATTAAATGGTGAATATCTTGCTTATATATGATTTCTCAAGGAAATGATAGAGGAAGAAGGTGCTAGGTAAGCTTCAATGAGTCCATTTCATGATTTTTCTGACTTGCACTCAGTCTTCCTCCATACAAATACCAAGATACCTATGAGTCCTTCAACTTTAATTGTGTATATCTCAATGGATGTCAAAAGAAATTACATTCTATTACGTTCCATTTCCCAAAGAAATGGATATCAGTTTCATTTAAATCATATCGGAAGGCCCCAGGAGGAAATGTTTTATACTAATAATTGTTGTATGGGCATATATTTACATATATATATATATATATATATATATATATATATATATATATATATATATATATATATATATATTTATATATAGTATATATGTATATATATATATATATATATATATATATATATATATATATATATGTATATATGTATATATATATATATATATATATATATATATATATATATATATATATATATATATATATATATATGCGTGTGCGTGTGCGTGTGTGTAACCCCACTTGATTTTTAAAAAAAACATTCCCAAAAATAAAATTAGGAAAATTTAAAGCAATTTATTTTCTGAAGACTAAAATTAAAAATACATAACCCAACCTAATGTTGGAAGAAAAAATAATTTCCAAATTAATAAAAGAAGAAAATTTTTACTAAAATTTTCTGACTGAAAAAAAAACCTCTAACCAAACCTATCCCTTTGTTTCCTTTATGGAGGCAAATGTGTGTAAAAACTTGTCTTGTTGCCACCTTAAAGCACAAAAATACCTTCTTTTCTTCATGAAATGACTGCTTATTGAGATATAAGTACAACTTGGAAGGGCTTATGTCAAAAAAGGTATTAATTTCCCAAATATATGAATTTAAAATTCTTTCAAATTACATCAAGACACTGGAAACACATTTTTGTTTAACCAAGTGTCCTAGGGGGTTTCTTCTATATTTTTACCCAAATTGCATGCATTGTGCAGACTCAAAAAGTAGGTTTTGAGTCATTTGGTATGGCCAAGTAAAAATCATTCTCACAAATTTTCAAATTTCTTGGATTTGGAAATCTTGGTAGGTCCCTAACTAGGTACCTAAGCATGAGCTCAGAGCATCACTTTCATAAAATGCAACCAGGTTTTGCATAATTTGAGATTGAAGAACAAGTTTGCTCCAAAGCAGGTTTTTTTGGCTTGACTGATATGTCCGTCCTGGAAACACTAGTGAATGCACGGAATTTACAGAGATAACTAAGCATCACATCAAAGCCCAGTAAGAGTCCACTGGTCACTAACAGATTTCATCGTTGGGCTTTCGGTCCTAGTATTTGCCACTTCTAGTACCTCCCTGAGTGGGTGGGTAGGTAACTTGCTCCTGCCCCACAATTCCGCACATTCCCTTATTTTTCCGAATCAATGGGAACATTTGTGTGCAAAACCTAGCCTGATGTACCTCAAAAGTGTTCCTCACACAGCGATCTCCATTAAGAGTAGAATGGACTTTAGTATTATTACCCAGGACTGGACACAACTCCAAAATGGCTGCATTCCCTGCACTTGTTATGAAACTAAAGCACAATGTATTACGATATTTGCCAGAGGCATGCCTTTGCGGACCAGTGATAGAGCTGTTTTGAAGCTAAGATATAAATGTGAACTTCAATTTTCAATATAATTACAAGTCACCAATGCATATTTGTTTCCAGTTTTTCAACTTTGCTATTTTCCAGTGGATGAAAGCATCATTTGGTACGAAAAATAACATAAAAAAAAATGCTTCCCAGCTCTACTCAGGTGTGAGGCACTGCCTTAGTGGGCCGATTTCCGCTCTGTACAACAAGGTCAGCCAC